>CABHPQ010150172.1:0-16186 GCA_902168405.1 Peromyscus aztecus
CCTTTGATTTAACACAACCATTTTTAAGTATATCCTTGAAGGTTTCTATGTAATGAGACTGAACCGTCAATAGTTTCTTTTAACCTGTTTATTCTTCCTGCAGTTCCCAGTGGTGTTGACACCAGAGATGGATGCGTATTCCTTTGCTTGTGCTCAGCTCCCGAAGCTTATGGTTTTGTCTGCTGTTTTAGTGTGTCCTTTCCGTGACTGCGGTGTGGCATGTGCCAGGATTGAGAAAGAGCAGTGACAGGTCTGCGCTTGACAAAAATCTAATAAGGGGCAGTGCAAGCTGTTCTCTGGAAACCTCGGGGACCCTGAAATTGACTCTTGTGTGTCCGTCGGAAAGTTTATGATGTAACCAGGGAACTGTCAAAGCAGAAAAAGAAGGGGAAAAGGAATATCTTTTTGCCTATGATATTTATAAACTTGAAGCCAAAACTATGTTCTACTCCTAAAAACACAGTGCAAGCCAAAACACCCCCCAAATTTGTACAGGTTTATTAAATGTTTGATTTTTAACTATTATACTAGTGAGTAATGAGAAATTGCCCAAGAGAGTAATTTTTTTTAAACTCCACAATTATTAACCAACATTTTGATCTCCAAGGGGGGAGGAAAAAACCTCCACTAATATCTATATTGAAAAAAGCACTAAAAAAATCAATTGTACTTTGCTTTTTCTCTTGGGCAACTCATTAATTTTTCTTAATTAATTTTCATTAATTTCATCATGGGAAAGTATTTCTATTTTGTTGATATTTAACATTAGTAAGTACTCACAGTGAATCAAGTTTATAGCTTATATGCAAAATGCCTTTTTCATGGTTCTTTTGTACCTTTCTACAAATGCATATGCACCGCCACTGCCCCCCCCCCCCCCCCCACCCACATTTACGTACACATATTTTTTTTTCTCTACTACATCTTCTGGTTACATACTTCTAAATGCTTTTAAAGAGTGCCATCTAGTGTCAGCTTTTGAATTGTGGTTTATGGATTAGAATGTGGTTAACTCAAATGCAAAAAGTCATAATTGACAAAAGCCTTAAATAATTTGACCTCAAGATACACATCTTTAAAGCAACCAGTGTGTATACTCACACATGTATTCCTTCAGCAAATCCTTTTACATACAAATGTTTAGCAGGCTCTATTTTAAGTATAATAGTTAACAAAATATTCTTACAGAATATTCTAATAGTCTAATAGATAAATAACATTGAATAAGTAGTGTATTATATGGTGCTAAATGCTGTGGAGGAAATTAAAGCATAGAAGGCAAAGTAAAAGGAGTGTGTAGATTAGGGTTTATAATATAAAAAGGAGCCAAGAACATCTTAGCATCTTAGCAATAATAAGATGCTACCTATTATTAAATACCTGGAGCAGAATTCTGCATTCTGGAAACACCAAGTATGAAGATTTTGAAGTTGGAGTATAGACAGAGTTTGGGAGAATCTTAATTCACTTTTGGGGAAGCAGTATGTAGCTAGAGTTTTCCTGCCTGGCCCACAGTCAGGACAAATCTCTCTCACCTGCCAGTCCCACAGCCGCTCAGACCCAACCAAGTAAACACAGAGACTTATATTGCTTACAAACTGTATGGCCATGGCAGGCTTCTTGCTAACTGTCCTTATAGCTTAAATTAATCCATTTCCATAAATCTATACCTTGCCACATGGCTCGTGGCTTACCGGCATCTTTACAAGCTGCTTGTCCTGGTGGCGGCTGGCAGGCAGTGACTCCCTCTGCCTTCCTGTTCTTTTTTTATTCTCTCTGTTAGTCCCGCCTATACTTCCTGCCTAGCCACTGACCAATCAGTGTTTTATTAGCAACACATTTGCCATACAGAACATTCCCACAGCAGCAGTAAGCAATGGAAAAAAATGAACTTAAGAGACAAAATGATTACATCAAGGTCTGTGTAGGGCACAGACCTACACAGGTCTGACTTATTTCAGTAGGATGGAAAGATACTATAGGACTTAAGCTGAGTGGCAGAACTTCAATATTAACAGAATAAGTTGAGGTTGGGGATGAGGGGGTGGAGGCAGTTGATATAATTTAGAAGAGAGAGTGACTGAGAAGCAGTGGAAATGCTGTGAAATAATTCTGTATTTATACTACAGATAGATCCAGAAAAGACTGGCTGGGGGAGGGGCTGTAAAAGTACTAACAGTGCTTCCAATACAAAAGCACCAAGGTTACTCATTTTAAAATCGTCACTAAAAATGTTTAATCGTGCAGAGTGGGGCAAAGTTTTCTTTATAAAGCCATTCATCCTTGAAGTAAAATTCTTAGATACAAATTCTTACTGATTTTTTGAAAAACACTAATCTTTTAGCTTCCAAATTGTTATATATATTGAAGGCCTATAACCTTCAATTTTTGTTACAGGTGACCCATTGAAAACAGAAAATGAAAGGCATTAAGGAAAGTCCTACAGAAGAGTCCCTGTACCTGGAGTTCTCTCATCAAACAGAGGGGTGCATCTTTCCTCTCCATACGTCTGTAACTCTGTTTTTATTATCCTACTGTGACTGCAAGGTCTTTAATGTTTGCTTGGTCCTTACCGAAGAAAATGCAGACGCTTCACTCCCCATAGAGGCACTGTCCCAGGATGTGGACATACAGGTTATTTCAAGGCAGGCGCTCCCACCGATAGTCCAGAATTGCTGTTTGCCTGCAGTGGTAGAACAACCAGATGTTTTCTGTAGAGCAGGACTTGCTGTTGTCCTCAGACACATAATCCAGAAATCCTATGAAGCGGAGCCCTCAAGAAAGGAGATTTTGGAACTTCTGGGTTTTAAAAAGACTTGTTTGAAAGCCTGTGCTGAAGTAAGTATGTGGTCTCCTCTCTTACTTAAAGCTATAAGTAATAATAATTACTCCAACATGATCTTAACTTCCTGTTGGTAACTATTGGATAGTTAAGTCTTTTACATGTGTCGTCATGACAGGGCAATAAAAAACAATAAGAATTTAAGTTGTATTTTATGAAGTTTAGATACATTGTTTTGAAATGTTTTCCCCCCTTTGTTATATTGAGGTCTTTAAAAGAAATGTTCATATATTTGTAAGAGTTCAAGATGCAGTGCCTTGTAATATCTAAGGAGTTTTAAAGGCTTTTTGAGTGTCTTAGTTACCTTTAGGTTGTTGTTTTAAGACACCATGCCCAAGGCGACTTATAGAAGAAAGAGTTTATTTGGGGATTACAGTTTCAGGGGCTAGAGTTCATGACCATCATGGCGGAGAGCAGGGAAGCAGGTAGGCATGGTGCTGAAACAGTAGCTGAGAGCTCACATCTTCAGACACAACCTCAAGGCAGAGAACTTACCGGAAATGGTTTGAGTCTTTTTGAAAACTCAAAACTGCTCCACAGAGCCACATTTCCTCCAACAAGGGGACACCTCCTAAGCCTTCCCAGACAGTTCCACCTACTGGGGACAAGTATTCAAATATATATGTGCCTGTGGGCTCATTCTCGCTTAGACCACCACATTCTACTTCTTAGCCCCTACAGGCTTGTGGCCATAACATAAAGCAAAATGCATAGTCAAACTTCAGAAATCCCCATATCTTTCACAGTCGCAATACAGTTTCAAAGTCCAACGTTTCGCCTTACACTTTAGGCAATCTTTTAATTGTAACCATGTGTAAAATCAAAAGGCAAATTATGTACTTCCAACGTTCAGTGACATGGAATCTATATTACCATTCCAAGAGAGAGTGAGGAAACACTGGACCATTGCAAGACTGAAACCCTGAAGGGCCAATTCTGGATACTATAGCTCCATGTCTGAAGCCAGAGGGCTTAGATGGCTCCACCAGCTGATTGCAACACACTTCTTTCTCTTGGGCTGGTTTCATTCTATCTGCAGCTCTCCTTGACAGATGGCTCATGGCTCTGGTAACTCCAACATCTTGGGGTCTCCAACACAATCCAGTCTTCACTTTCCCAGCTTTATGCAATCGCCTTTTGAGGCTTCCATACAGGGACTTCTCTGCCATACACCTGGCTTCAGCAGCTCTCCTTAACCATAAAGGAAGATTTCTCAATCCCTTAATTCTTATCTCCTTCATAACTCTAAAGCCAGACTATATGCTGGCCACTTGGGGTGTAGCGTGGCTCCCTCCTTGAATTACATTTGTCGAAGCTTCCTTTGTTGTTACTTTTTAGGAGCAGAAAAATCCCTCAAGCATTTTCCTTCTACAAGTTGGAAGCTTAACTGGGTGGGCTCTTGTCCTGAGGGCACCCCTCCTTTTATTTCATTTTGCATTGGTCCTTATCTTATTGAGCACAAACAAGCCTTGGCTCCAAAGTTAAATTGTTAAATTTCCTGGTGCTCTTTCCCCTTCCTGTTGTACATTTTGTATTTCTTTTTGTCTCACTTGTTCTTTTTCACTTTAGATCTATGTAAGAGTGATATTAATAACCATGGGACAGAGTCAGTGTTAGGCTTTCTTGAAATCTCCTCAGCCAAGGAAATTAATTCATTACTTTTTCATTTACCCTCAGGCAGATTCTTAGGACGCAGGCAAAAAGCAGTCACATTTCTTTGCCAAAGTATCACAAGAATGGCCTCTAGCCCATTTGCTAATAATATTGTTTCCCTCTGAAACCTCTGAAGCTGGGGCCTCCATAGTCTGCACTGGTTTCAGCACTATTGTCTTGCAAGCTCCTACTAGGATGGCCCATTAAGCCTGTCTTAGAGCATTCAACTGCTTTCCTAGTCCAAAGTCTTTCACAATCTTGGAAAAAACAGCACGGTCAAGCCTGTCACACCTCCAACAAGGCCATACTTCTAATCCTTCCCAACAGTTCCACCAAACTGTGGCCCAAGTGTTCAAATGCATGAGTGTCTTTTCATTCAAAACCATGGGAGGTAAGGACTTATTCAGTAAGAGGCTGCAGGAGTACAGAAGCTGCATCATTTAAGGTGTTCATGTTTGAAGCATTGTAGTATGTTTTCTGATCTAGCATAGGAGCTAAGCCCAAGGATTCTTTAGCCCATCACTTAAATTATTTAAACCACTCTTAAATGTTTGGTTGTGAGCCTAGCCTTTAACAGCTGAGCCATCTCTCCAGCTCTAAATCACTTGTATTTCCCAATAACAGCTAATTTTTCTTCAGGATATGTGGAGAGGAGAGAATGGCTCACCTCTTGTTTGTTTTCTAGGTTAGTCAGTGGACCAGGCTATGTGAACTCACCATCCCTTTGGCTGTTGAGAATTTTCTCCAGAAGTCTTCTGACCAGCCCCCAACTATTCCTGAAGAAATACTACAGCTTGAGAGGAAACTCAGCGAGCCTGTCAGAGTACACAATGATGACAAACTCCGCAGACAGAAGCTGAAGCAACAGAAGACTGCTAAGGGGAAAGCGAAGAGCCAGACCGATGCACAGCAACCATCCAAAGAGTTGGCTGGCTCATCCAAGAGTCTAGAACTGAAGGTGGCATTCTCAAAGCTCACAGTGCAGGATCCAGCTGCTGCCAACAGGGAGCCTTCTCACATCAGGAAAGCAAAAGCCTCTGACCTTCCACCTCTGGAGCACGTGTTTGCAGAAGGACTGTACTTCACTTTGACAGACATTGTACTCTTGCCCTGTGTTCATCATTTTTTGGTAAGGATTTGTCTGGACTCTGTATGTTACTATGAGTTTTAGTTTGTTAAATTGTTTAGTTTTGAATTTGGTTCTACTTCTTACTCTGTCATAGTTCTGAGCAAATTCTTAACACTTTCTGTTCTCTAATCTGTAAAATTGAGGTCATAGGACCTTTGTATCATTAGGCTCTTGTTGTCTTCACTCCAGAGGTACAGGTGTTAAAGGCTTGGTCCCCAGCCTGTAACATAGCTGGGAGATGGTAGAACTTTCAAGTGAGACCTATTGCAAGGCAGCTGTGGCAATGGCTGTTTGCTGTTTAGCTGGATGTAGGCATTGTGGCCCCTCTGTCTCTTTCAGTTTCTTTATTTGCATAGATGAATGGGTCTTCTCGACTGCACCTTCCTGCCACAGTGTTCTGTGTCACCACAGGTCCAGAATGATGGAGTTAAGTGACCATGGACTGTGTGACAAAATGGACCTTTTCCTCATTAAGTTTATGTTGCTAGTCTTTCTCTGCCCCACCAGCCATCTCCCAAATAAATGACACAGAGACTTCTTATTAATTATGAAAGCTCAGCTGATAGCCTAGGCTTGTTTCTAACTAGCTCTTACAACTTAAATTAACCCATTTATGAAAACATATCTAACATGACTACAAGTTTGATTATTATAGTTGACTAACTACTAACTTGTATTTGTATTATCCTAAACAGTTTGTAATAATAACTTTCAAGGATTAGGAATTTACATTACATTGTATAGCTGGAAGTTTTCCTATATCCTGGCCAGCCAGCATTCGGGACAAATCTCTCCCACTGGTGTCCCCCAAGTAAACACCCAGAGGCTTATATTAATATAACTGCTCAGCCATTAGCTCAGGCTTATTACTGACTAGCTCTTACACTTAAATTAACCCATAATTCTTATCATCTATATTTAGCCACATGGTTCAGTACCTTTTTTTCAGTTCTGCCTTGACATTCTGCTTCCTCTGTGTCTGGCTGGTCACTCAGCCTTCCTCTTCCCAGAATTCTCTTTGTCTGCTTATCCCACCTATACTTCCTGCCTGGCTACTGGCCAATCCACATTTTATTTATCAACCAATCAGCAACACACATTCACAGCATACAGAACAATATTCCACAGCAACATTGTTAAATAAGATGCATAGGTACAATACCTTAAAATAAAAGAGTAGATACGTATGTACAGTATGTTCTCACAAAAGTAACCTTAAATTTGTATCAGTATACAAAAATCCATCCCAATGTAGAATATTTGAGACTAATGGTTGTTCAAAAACAAACTCAACAATCCACCCTTTTATCTCATCATTTTTATACTATGCATGAGTATCTTCTCATTCAAAACCATTCCCTCTTTTTCTTGTCAAAAAGACATCCTTGAATATAATCTCCTTTGTTTAGCTTTCTCTCTGACCATGACCAATAACAATTTGTAACCAACCCCACTAAATGATGACAAATCTCCATAACCCACTGAAGGACCAAAAACCATCCAATCCATCTCTTGGGAATGTGGGCGTAGTGTTCTCTGGACTGCTTCCTATTGTCTGGCTGTGCTGGCATCTTTGGAGGACTCTGAGAAAATTAAGGTCAAGTCCTGGCTAGAATAGTCTGTGAGGCTGGACCATCTCAGCCAGCATCCTTGAAGCTGTTCTGGATGCAGAACTCTGAGGAAACTGCAACAGAGGCACTCTGAGAGGCTGGACCACTTGGGGCCACCACGTTTTCATTGGTGTCTGGTCACCTGACTCTGAAAACACATAATCTTTCAAAGGTAACATACATATGCGTATTAACACAAGTATGGACCGTGCATTAGACACAACAAGCCAGCCAAAGATGATTTTTTGTTTTATGTTTGAGCAGGTAAAATATATGTCACCTGTGTTGTAGTTATTTTAGGTTTATTTCTTTATGTCTATAACTAGGATTTTCAGGGCATCTCCCCTGATCAAATCTGATCCTCTTTAACCTTGAATCAATCCACAACCTTTTGTTTTCTATGGAAAGAAAAGCATAACCTCTTCTTCCATTGTGAAGTTAAGACATTTTAAAAATATATAGGTTGGTTTAACTTAGCAATTTCCATAACCCATTGTCTATCATTTGTTCATTAGCAATCAAAAAAATTCAAAGACAACACAATAACATACATGGCCAAGACTTCCTGTGTATTTCCCATCTCTACATGGCTTATTCTTTTTTGTTTTAATTACTTTGCTTTTTCTTTAAAGACTCTATTATTTTTAAACTATTTATTTATTTATTTTTATGACTGTCTATACTCTTTTTCTTTTCTTAAGCCTACAGATGTTGTTAAACACTCTGTAACCTGTTTAGAGGGTTTTTTTTTTTCCCATATGACCCTGCTTTATGGCTTACCTGCAGCCTTCTCTGTCTGCATGAGCAGCTTGGCTCGTGGAGTGCTGTCAGCACAAGCCCGCAGGCCATGACTGAGATGTGTCACTATACTGCAGCCCTCAGGAGAGACTGCAGGAGTAGGAAGCCGCATTTGGCTCCATTTTTGTGTGTTCAGAACCTTTTTTTAAGCTTTCTCATGTCTTATGTGGAAATACTTGCCCAGATATTGGGCGCCGTTTGTTACTAGACTTACTTTGTCCAGCCGGCCAGCTCCTAAATGAACGACACAGAGACTTCTTATTAATTACGAAAGCTCAGCTGATAGCTTAGGCTTGTTTCTAACTAGCTCTTACAACTTCAGTTAACCCATTTTTATTAATCTATAGGTTGCCATGTGATGTGTGGCTTTTACATCTTTTCTTGCATGTCTGTTCCCACTATTCCACTGGTGACTCCACCTTCTTCTCAGTGTCCTCTCTGCCCTGAAAATTCTGCCAATCTATGAGCCATTCAGCTTTTTTTTTTTTTTTAATTTTTTTTTTTTAAAGATTTATTTATTTATTATGTGTACAACATGTATGACTGCAGGCCAGAAGAGGGCACCAGATCTCATTACAGATGGCTGTGAGCCACCATGTGGTTGCTGGGAATTGAACTCAGGACCTCTGGAAGAGCAGTCAGTGCTCTTAACCTCTGAGCCATCTCTCCAGCCCCCATTCAGCTTTTTATTAAACCCATCTGAGTGACACATCTTCACAGTATACAAAAAGATTATTCCACAACAGTTTATTATCTCAGTAACTATAGTGATTAAAAGCCATTTAACATACTCTGTAATATGATCAATGTAAGGAATGAGTAAAATACAGTGAATGTTGAGTTACTAAAATGTTAGTAATTGATATTATTGTTAACTTTGCTATTATAATTATCTTTATAATATTACAAATTCCAGTATTAAAAAACTAAAAAAAAGACTAAAAATTAAAAACACTTCTCAGCTGTATTTTATAATTAAATTGTCAATTAAAATACTAACTATTATACTGGGCATTTTCAAATCAGAATTTTTCCCCCTCACTTTAATACTTTTCTCTAAAATTGCTTGCTTTTCAATGATATGGGAAAATTCAGATGTGAAGTTGTCTTTCCTAGTAGAATTTGTTTATGTATGTATGTATGTACCTGTCTGTCTCTCTCTCTCTCTCTCTCTCTCTCTCTCTCTCTCTCTCAATGGGGGAAAAAAAAAGACCCAGGTGAAAATACCAGAATGAACATGACAGGCTAGCTTTTGCAGCCTTCCAGTTGATTCTTTATAGCTACATTTTTCCTAATTTGAAGTTTGTTCCCCTTTTCCCTAGTAAGGACCCAGAAACAAGACTTTATTCTCATTATATAATCATCTCACCTTAGATGTCTCCATTGGAAGGTGAAAAAAGACTGCTAATGAAAATCTGTTAATTTGGAGTTGGTACAGTGTTGTGGAATAATCCTCCTTTGCACTGTAAAGATGTGTCAACTTGAATTGGTTTAATAAAATGCTGATTGGCCAGTAGCCAGGCAGGAAGTATAGGCAGAATGACCAAACTAAGAATGATGGGAAGGAGAAGGGTAGAGTCAGGAGTCACTAGCCAGATGCAGAAGGAGCAGGAGATGAACGTGCCATGCTAATAAAGGTACCTCCATGTGGCAGAGCATGAATAGAAATATGGGTTAATTTAAATATAAGAGTTAGCCAATAACAAGCCTGGGCTATTGGCTGAGCATTTATAATTCATATTCAGCCTCTCACTCAGTTATTTGGGACCGGGTGGTAAGGGCAGGAAATGTCTGTTTACAGTACAATATGTGGTAAGGGCAGGAAATGTCTGTTTACAGTACAATATGAGAAATTGTTATTTTCCTAAGGAACCTTTTGTTTTGCTTTCAAAAGTGAAATGAAACAAGATGGCAACCAAAATTATTTCAGAATTAATCATCATGGAAAAGGCAGATTTGGGAACCATTTAAGCATTGATTGGAATTGTAAATGTCCTATGACTGCCTTTTCCTAGTCAAATGATTTCTAGCTTCATTTATCCCTGACTCTTGTCTTTTATCAATATAAATGTCAATCTTTCGAGTAGTCATACATTTTGAAAGACCTGGTATTTATGATTTCTAATTTTTCTAGAGTTCATAGCAGTACACTCATTATTTGTAGACGTTACTGAAAGTGTATATGTCAGGAGCCGTTATAAGTACTAGGAATGCAGCGCTGAGCAAAGCAGTTAAGATCCCAGATGTCATTGGAGTTAATTTTCTAGTTAGGGGAACGAAGAAATGAACAAGTAAACAAACAAATAATATTTATATAAAGTAATGGTAAAGCTACAGAGAAAATAAGATTTGATTTTTAATTCAAGAAAGCAAAAACCAAATTGGATTCACCTGCATGAAGGTGACTTTAGCTCGTCCAGATGGCCCCATTCATCTCAGATGATTTGCATTTCATTTTAGATGAATTTAAATGCCATTTACTTGATTGGGATTAATCAAAGGCAAAGTATTTCTAATTGACAGGATTTTTCCCATCTGTAATCAGGTAGGATATCAACTTGACTATTACTGAGTAAGTCTGATGCTACAGAGAAGCACTGGGTTTAAAATAGAGCAAAACTGGCCAGTGTGATGGTGTAGAAAATAAACTCATGTGGTCTGTGCAAGCAAGATAAACTTCTATCCGTGGCACCCACATTGGAAGGAAAGAACAGATGTCTCAAAGCCATCCTCTGTCTTCCACAAACATCTTGGCACACACATTCCTGTGCTGAAACACTCATACCATATATGTCCAATAATAATAAGTTTAAAAAAGCTATTAAGAAATAAGGTAAAAATATGTGCTTATCATTTTCTATTACATGGTTTTGAGACAGAGACTCATATATCCTAGGGTAGCCTCAGACTTCTTATGTAACTGAGGATGACTTTGAAGTTCTGATCCTCCTGCCTCTACCTTCCAAATGTTGGATTACCGGTATATATCACTACACCCCAGTACACAATGAGGGACTCAAACCTCGGTCAACTGAACTGTATCCACAGCCCATTGTTTTAAGGACATTTAATGTGGAGAATAAATGGCTCTGCACATTTTCTTTCAGAAATTCATCTTTCTTTGTTTAAAGCCTTGATGTTGTTTTTGTTAAATTTTCCTCCCCTGAGTCATTTTAAGTTATGCAGCCATCATTTTGTTTTTTAGAGCAGTTACGTTGCCACACCTCCGTGCTGGAGTGACAGTGCAGGCCTTCAGAATCAGGGTCAAGTTCATGATCAGTAATGAAGATGCAAATTGGCATTATAAGTGTCAAGCTAAGCCAGGGTCAGAGTAGTTACCCCCAGAAATAAGGTCGGAAAAATGGAAGATCAGATTAACTTTGCTAAGTCAAGGTTTGGATTACTAGAGGTCAAAATTAGAAGGGTTGGGGAAATAAGCCTTGCTTAAGAGAAGATGTGAAGGGTGTAGGATGGTGTGCCGAGGTCTGGCCACCAATGTGCTGGACCCATGCTTTCAGTAGGCCCTAAGCTGCAAAGTTGATTTCCAGTGCTCTGGCACTTCCTCATGGAAGAGGCCTGGCAACATCCTGTTTGTTCAGAAACTTAGAGTAGACTAGAAAAGAATGAACTAAAGTGCAGAATTCTTAGGCCCCACCTTTAATTCACTTATTAGACACCCCCCCCCGGAAGTCTGTTATGTATTTGGAAGAAATTAGAATGGATGAGAGAATGAATGAACTAGACTGAAAGCCTGCTGCTCCAGGCCGGAACACTGTATGGACAATTTCCCTTTGCGGCTAGTAAGCAGGCACCTTTGAAACGGCTGCTTGCATGGTTATTTTACTCTGTGAGACGAAGATACTGCAGCTTTATGACATTTATGCATTGGAGCAGCTTTGCTACTTTTTATTTCCGGTGCATTAGTTCTACCCCATTGTAATTAACTACAAAGCCACTCAGGGTTCATTTCTTCTTGCTAGCATTGGTAGCAATACTTCTTAAAAATCCATTATTTTTAGAATAATTTTTCTTTATGTTTTTGTAATGAATTCTGTGATATTTCTAATGGTATTTGGTCTTAAAAGCTAGGCAACTTTTAACTTTTTTTGGAAGTCGTCCTTTCTTAGGAGCCAGTTTGCATTTTCTACAGTTTGCATTAGCCATCTCCTTGTAGAGCCTTCTTAACTAGTGAGTGGAGTTCGCCTCTTCTTGGGTTGTCCGATGTTGTAGAACACCCTACATGTTCATTAAACTGGACATCCTGCCATGCATCCTTCCTTCCTTCCTTCCTTTTTGTGGTGGGGTGGAGGACTGAGGATTAAACTCAGAGCCCAGTGTATGCTAAGCAAGTTGTCTGCCACAAGATATACTGCAAGCCCCTCGTTTAAATAGTAATTATTGCATTCAATCATAGTTCACTTTCAAATAGAAGAGATGTCAAATGCACTTAAAAAGTAATAAATTAACAGAGTAAAAGAAAGGTAAGGAAAGGAAACCATGTCTGATTTTATTAATGTATCATATTTTTATTTTTAATTATCACACAGAGTACAAGGTTTCACTGTGGCAGTTCCACTTATACATTGTTTCTGTTGATTCTCCTCTTTCGGTCCCCAGCACCAGCACCATATCCTTCCTTCCCATAGTAGTCCCTTCCCACTTTGATGTCGCATATATTTGTTGTCCCCTTTACTCAGGTTTTCTCTTCTCTCTTAAAACCTCTTTTTCTGCTCTAACCGTTTTCCTTCTAGATTTATGACCCACACTCATTGTTCTGTGTGGTTCAGTTTCAAAAGGGTGAGTTTGTTAAGTTTATAGTAAGTAAATAGAAAAATTCATAGCAAGTAGCAGGTAGGTATACAGGTAGTAAAACTCACTCACAATAGAGAGAGGCCCAGGCAGAGCAGAATGTCCCTTTTTGTGAGACTTCCTGGTAAAATAACAAATAGCAATAGATAGAGATAACATCCTCATGGATGCTCAAAACATCCAGCAGACACTGACTGAGGAAGTTGAGGCAGTCAGCTGAGTTCTCAATTGACCTTTTTACCATGGCTCAATTTCCTGCTTCTCTTTCACACTATAGGTACTTTGTAGAAAAATATTTTTAAAGGTTTATTTTTTTAATTGTATGTGTGTGTGCATGTGTGCCTATGTATAGATATGTACATATGAGGGCAGGTGTCTACAGAGGCCAGAAGAGGGTCTTGGATCCTCTAGGGCTGAAGTTACTGGTGGTTTTGAGATGCTCCAGTTGGGTGCTGGGAACTGAACTTGGGTCCTCAGGAAGAGCAACAATACCCTTAACTGAAGAGCCATCTCTAGCCACCATGTAGGCATTTTATATTATGAGACAAATATTAGCAACATCTGCTGGAAATAATTTACCTTCTAGCTGTTCCCATGGGTACAAGGTGTTTCACTCGTGGGCTTTGTTTTTCTCTTCTCCCTGTCACAGAAGGAGAGGGCAGGCTTTGAAGGACACTTGAGACAAACATGCTTCAGTCTCAAATGCAGTGACGTGTTGTGGGCCTACTTCTGAGTGAGCTCAAATGGCACATGACAGTTTACTAACATAGTATATGATATATCTCTTTGACATATGTAAAAATTAAAAATCTAAGAATCAAATATGAAAGAGAACATGTAATACGTGTTTTTCTGAGTCTAGTTTATCTCACTTAATACAATAATTTCCAGATATGTATATTTTCCTGCCAATTTCATTTCTCTTTACAGCTAAAGAAGATCTCTTGTGTATATGCACTACCTTTTCATTATCCATTTGTCTTTTGGACATCAATACTGGTTCTATTTCCTGGCTGTTTAAATAGTGTACCAATAAACAGGAATGTGTAAAGTGTCTCTATAGCTGGATTTAGAGTCCTTTGAATACATGTCCAGGCATGGTACAGCTGGGTCGTGTGTGTGTGTGTGTGTGTGTGTGTGTGTGTGTTATGCTTCTCTATCTCTGCCTTATTGCCTTGAGACACTATCTCAGTGAATTTTGTTCCAGGCTGATATCAGCAAGCCCCAGCAATCCTCTCTTTTCTATCCTGTGGGAGGCCAGCTCCCACCTTTTAAAGGGTTCCTATGAGGAGGAGAGAGGAATAAGAAACACAGATAGAAAGATAGCAGAGAGGAGACAGACAGACACAGGATAGCTTTGGGAGGACCTAGATCAAAATCCACCCGCCCCTTCTGTCTCTTCAAAAGGGCTTTTTATATTAGTGCCAAGGGGCGGGGCAGAAGACCTCTTCCTTGCTAGATCAAAACTCACCATCTAGCCAAGTGCAGACCCTTCCAAACACCTGGTAACCACACCCATGGTCCAGTCGTCCCCTGTGGAGCCCTGCTGGGTAAAGCAGGCTCAGATCTCACTAGGAAACCTCTGTGGGTCTCCACACTTCCTCCTCCCTCCTTGCCTTTTCATTTTATGGGGATTCAGACTCAGGTCCTCAAGCTTGCACAGAAAGTGCTCTTACCTGCTGAGTCATGGTCCAGCTCCTGTTGATTCATGGTGGCTGTACCTGTTTACATTCCCACCAGCAGTAAGTCAGAGTTTTTCCTCCTAGCCATTCTGACTAGGGAGAGATAAAATCTCAAAGTGGTCTTCAAATGCATTTCCCTGATGGCTGAGGATGGGGAAAACATCTAAGATATTTATTGGTCATTATGTTTCTTCTTTTGAGAACTGTCCGTTCAGTTCATTAGCTCATATACTGATTAGAGGACTTTCTTTGTTTTGTTTTGTCTTGTTTTTTCCAGACAAGGTTTCTCTATGTAACAGCCCTGGCATTTCTGGAACTCTCTCTGTAGACCAGGCTGGACTTGAACTCAGATCCACCTGCCTCTGCCTTCTGAGTGCTGGGATTAAAGGAGTGTTTGAACTATACCCCACTGAAAAATTTTGTCTGTTTACCTGTTGCAGTTCTTGGTTGCTGTTGACCTGTTGCAGTTCTTGGTTGCAGTTGACCTGTTGCAGTTCTTGGTTGCAGTTGACCTGTTGCAGTTCTTGGTTGCAGTTGACCTGTTGCAGTTCTTGGTTGCAGTGCGTTAACTCCTGTGTGAAATTTAGTTTGGTAAAGATTTCATCCCAACATTCAGGCTGTCTTTCCCTCCACTGATGTTTTCCTTTGCTGTGCAGAGATTTTAATTTCATGCAATGCCATTTTTGGTTCTTGAGATTACTTCTTGTGCTGTTGGAGTTTTGTTCAGAAAATTCTTTCCTATGCTTAGGTCTTGAAGTGTTTTTCATGTATTTTCTTATAACAGCTTTAGCATTTTAGATTTTAAATTAAGGTCTCTGGTTAGTTTTGAATGCATTTTTCTTCTGAATGAGAAGATGAATCTTATTTCATTCTGCAATGCATATCTATTTGTATCAGCGCCATTTGTTGAATAGGCTATCTTTTTTCCCCAGAGTATTGTCTGTTTGTTTGTCGTGTTCTGCATGTCAATAGGAAGCCCCCTGTGATATAATGCTTGGGAAAAACAAACAAAAACATGATGCAGGGGCTGGAGCAATGGCTCAGCAGTTAGGCGCATATACTGCTCTTCTAGAGGACCTGCTCTTGGTTACCAGCACCTGAAGTAGGCAGCTTATAACTGCCTGCAACTCCAGCTTCAGAGGAATCTCTCTGGCAACTCTGTGTGTGTGTGTGTGTGTGTGTGTGTGTGTGTGTGTGTGTACTCACATTCATACATGAGCATGCACACACACACAGACACATACACACAGACACACACTATGCATTTTTTGACATCTTTGACATCTTTGTCAACAATGAGGTGGCCTTAGCTATGTGGTTTCATTTCTGGGTCCTCTGTTCTGCTGCATTTGTCTGGATGTATGGTGTTGTGCCAGTGTTGTTCTCTTTGTCTCTATTGCTTTGTAATGTAATTTCAGGGCAGCTACTGTCCTACCTCCAGCATCTCCTTTTCTGCTTAGGATTGCTTTGACCACATGGGATCTTTTGGGTTTCCATATGGATTTTAAGACACTTTTCTTTTGCTAGTTCTGTGAGGAGCATCACTGGTTTTTAGAAATGAGAAGCGTATTGATTATAGTTAACTTTTTATAATATAGCTATTTCCACTGTGGGTTCTAAGTACCAAGTTCAAAGTCCTTCAGTCTGTACGGCAAGCACTTTC
>CABHPQ010150172.1:16196-27886 GCA_902168405.1 Peromyscus aztecus
AGTATAGAAACCCATTTCTTCTCGATTTCCCAGCTTTTTGGAATATATGTTTTCACAGTATTCCCTAATGGTGGTCTGGGTTGGAGGATTGTTGGATCTTGTTCTTACAGCTCCCCTTTCACCTCTTATTTTGTTGTGTTGGTCTCTCTTTTGGTTAGTTTGGCTAAGGTTTTGTTCGTCTTGCTGTCATTTTAAGAACCATCCAATGCATTTAGTTTGGCTTCTTCTTTTTCTAGAATCTTGAGTTGGGTGATTAGGGTATCTGAGATCTCTCTGATTTTTCATTTTTCTTTTCTTTCTTTTTTTTTTTTCTTTTTAGGTTTTTCGAGACAGGGTTTCTCTGTGTAGCTTTGTGCCTTTCCTAGAACTCACTCTGTAGACCAGGCTGGCCTCGAACTCACAGAGATCCACCTGGCTCTCTGCCTCCCGAGTGCTGGGATTAAAGGTGTGCGCCACCACCGCCCGGCTTTTTTCTTTAATGAGCTGTAAGCTTTCCTTTTAGGAGAATCTCGAGAGATTCTGGCTGAATATGCTGTGTTTTGGTTTGACCCTAGAACTTTTTAAATATCCTTTCAGATTTCCTCAGTGGCCCTGTTCAAATGTGTATTGTTTAGTCTCTATTGTCTTTGTGTAATTTCTGAGATTTCTTTTGCATTTGCTTTCCAGTTTTATTTGATTGTGGTCTGATAAAATACATTTTTTTTCTTTATTGTATTTGTGGAATCTTGCTTTGTGGTCTACCATGTGGTCAATTTCAGAGTAGGTTCCATGCATCCCTGGGAAGAATGTGTGTCCCTGTTTGTTAGATGGAATATTTTGTAGGTATCTGTTGAAATCCAGTTGATCTATGGTATAATTTAGCATTAATGTTTCTTTGCTGATTATTAGTTTGGAATAGCTATCTAAACATGAATGGGATATTGAAGTCTCCTGCTATTATTGTATCAGGACCTTTGTGGCCTTCTGTGACCTTCATTGTTTTATGAAACTGAAAGCTCCAAGATTCAATGCCAAAATACTTGAATTGTGTTGTCTTCGTGATGGATTTGTTCCCTGATTAACTGTAGTTGTCCTCCTTATCTCTTTGCTTTGAAGTCTGCATCAGCAGACATGAAAGTCCTCTTGCAAGCTTGCTCACTGTTTTGATTAGCTTAGTGGGTTAACTTGCATCCTTTGGCTCAGATTTTGGACATTTTTGCCAGCTAAGTGTATTTCTTAGAAAAAAAAGAAAACTGTTTTGTTCTGTTTTGTTTTGTTTTTTAAATCCAGTCGTTAGTCTGTATCTTTTTAACTGGTGAATCCATTTGCAAATAAAGTCATCCTTGAGGGAGATTTGTTATTTCCTATGGCTTTGTCTGGTGGCTCTGGTTGGTTGGATTATTACTTGTTTTCTTCTCTCGGGCTCAGACTAAGTTTGCTGTGTTAGACACAATGGTTTTTCACAGTCCTTTGTTCTTCTGGTGCTTTCATGGAGTGTGGCCTTTCCTGCATATCTTATGTGAAATTGTCCTTCTCTCTCCTCTGGTTATAGTGTTACTTTAAGAATCTTCTCCAATGCTGCTGTGCTTGAAGTGCTGTGATTTGTGCTTTTCTTGACCTGCTTTTATTTCTCCCTCCATTCTAAAGGATAATCTTGCTATTTTTAGAAGTCCTGGTTGGCAGTTACATACTTCCAGGGCTTGAAATAGACCATTCCCTGCTTTCTTGACTTTTAGAATGCTCATTATTCTGATGTTTCTGCCTCTGTATGTGAGTTGGCATTTTCCCCTTACAGCTTTTAGTATTGTTTCTTTGCTTTGCATTTTTGGACATCGTGACTATGATATATTATGTAGGGATTCTTCTCTGGTCATAACTGTTAAGGAGTTATAAATGCCTCTTGATTTGGATGTCTGTCCCTTTCTTGTATCTGTCTGTTACGATTTTATTGACTAAATTGCCTATACATTTTTTTATCTCAGCTTCTTCTGCTAACTTTATTCTTGGGTTTGGTCTTGAAAGTTTTGGTAGCATTTGTCCATCTGAAATTATTATTGTCTTGACTTGTTTCTCCTTCCCTGATATTTGTTCTCTTACTTTGTCTTGTTTCTTGTTGTTGTTGTTGTTGGTAGTGATGATGATACAAGTGTGTGTCTCTTTGTGTGCGTGTGTGTGCGCGTGTCTGTGTGCGCGTGTGCGTGTGCGTGTGCGTGTGCGTGTGCGTGTGTGTGTGTGTGTGTGTGTGTGTGTGTGTGTGTATGTGCACGTACGTGCATGTGTGTGTTGTATTTCCCTGTGAGCATTAGAGTAAGAGTTCTCACGGGTGCCGAGGATCTGAACTTGGGTCCTCCTGCTTATGTACCAAGCACTTTATCCACTGAACCATCTCTTTAGTCCCGATGAAGCTTTCTACTGTGTTTTTATTTGATACGTTGATCCTTTTATTTCACGAATTTGATTCTTGTTCAGAGTCTTAATTTCCTTGCTGATTTTTTTCCTCTATTTTTTTTTTTTAATTTCTTCTCCAAGTTACTAACCATTTCATTTCCTTTGCTTACTTTCTTGTCTGGATCCTGAATTGATTTTCTTCTCTTGTTCATCTGCTTATTTGAGGTCTCTGCATGGTCACCGGTTCCTTTTAAATGGGGGACTTGGAAATATTTTGACATTTGAGTGATCTCACTATCTTTGGCTTTCATTATTTGGGAGTTACGAGTTTATGAAAGAGAAGTAGTATTTTTCTGTTTGTTCTTTGACCCCCACATCTCTGCTGTAGGTAACAATCAAGTGCCTGTACTCAAACACGTCTATCATTAAGACGTCATACACAAAAAAAATAAAATTAAATAAAAATTAGAAATATAGGTGGAGAAATGGGAATCTCCACAGTGGAAACATAAAATGGTGTGGCCACCCTGGAGAATGATTCAGTAGTTTCAGCCTAAGTTCTCTTCATGATAGCCAATACCTAGAAACATGCCAGTGTCCATCAACTACTGAGTTATCAGATAAGTAGGTAGAGTGGCTCTTCCCAATGACTGTTACTAATAAAGAAAGCAAAGGACTGATGAACAAATAGGAGTGGATGTTGGAGACATAGTGCTAAGTGGAAAAAGACATGGACTTTTTATGATTCTATTAACTTGTATGAAAGGCAACACTATAAACATAGAAAACAGGCCAGCTACCTGCAACTGTTATGAGTGCAGAAGTTTATTGCAAATTGTCACAGTGTTGTGGTGTCCTAGAGCTGGATTGTGTGGTACTTGCACAGTTGTTTGAATTTGCTGAAGTCCCTTTGAATTATACCTTTGAGATGTGTGAGTTTTATGATATGTGATACTTCATTACTACTGTTATAAATGGTCAAAAATATATTTTTAAAGCATCCTTTTCCTTCTCCAGGTAATTCTCTGCAGGAAATTTTCTGAGAAGCTGGAACAGTTTCCACTGCTAGCTTCTTGGTATCAGCGGATTCAGGAAGTGCCAAAAGTCAAAACAGCAGCTTCTAAGTGTGGGATCCACTTTCTGTATTTACCAGAATTGCTGAATTCTGCAAGTAAGACGCACCTGAACTCCACTGAAGCTACAGCTGGAGAGGAACCAAACGATCCTTCATTTACAGGAGGACCAAGACCAACTATGACCAAGTTAATGGTATTTAGCTTCTTTTCTACAGTTTTCTGCTGTGGGATGTTCTGTATGGCAAACGTGTTGCTAATAAATCACTGATTGGCAGTGGCTAGGCAGGAAGTATAGGCGGGGCTAACAGAGAGAATTAAAAGAACAGGAAGGCAGAGGGGTCACTGCCTGCCAGCCAGCCGCCAGGACAAGCAACATGTAAAGATGCCGGTAAGCCACGAGCCATGTGGCAAGGTATAGATTTGTAGAAATGGATTATTATAAGCTATAAGAACAGTTAGCAAGAAGCCTGCCACGGCCATACAGTTTGTAAGCAATATAAGCCTCTGTGTTTAACTTGGTTGGGTCTGAGCGGCTGTGGGACTGGCAGGTGAAAGAGATTTATCCTGACTGTGGGCCAGGCAGGAAAACTTAAGCTACAGTTTTCTTTTTGAAAAGTAGCCCTTGAGCATTCTTTCCCAACTAGTAATCGTTTTCTCATGTCATCTATAATACATTTCATATATAGCTATTTGTATCTGTATTTACCAAATGTTTCTGCTAGACTTTCATTCAAATAAGCCACAATAAATTGAATAGCTTTCATGCTGTTTCTCTTTGGAACCAAGTCAAAATACATAGTTTAAAAGTAATTATTTTAAGACATTTTTAGATACTCACATTGTGGACCAATGTAACATCATATCTGGTCAAGTGTATCCTTTTAACCTAAACTTGCTGTGTTACAGAATTTTGATTTCAGTCTTTATTTTAGTTATTTATTGAGTTAATGTTTCTTTGTCTGGTGTATTTAAAATAACACATAGTCTCCATCTATCTTTATACGAGTGTCATGAGTTCATGATTTTTTTCTAACCAGGTTTTTATGAGAATTTTATATATGAGTATGTGTTTACACCATTTCCACCTTCCTTGTCTCTTCTCCAACTTTGTCTGTGTCACTCCACCTCTCAAATTCATGGCCTGTTCTTTAATTACACACACACACACACACACACACACACACACACACACACACACACCAAACAAAAACCCCACTGAATCCATTTAGTGTTGCCTCTATGTGTATGTGTCTAGGGGTGTCCACTTGGGATTAGATAACCTATCAGGGAACTTGTTCCTGGGGAAAACTGATTCTCTCTTTCTCTCTCAACAGCCATAGCTCCCTGTAGGTTTTCATCTAGGGGTAGGGCTTTGTGGTATTTCCCCCATCTGAGGTTGGGTTGATGATCTCATGGGAGCTGTTTCTTTGCCATATGTAGAAGAGACTATCTTGAAGAAAACATACTAGCCGCTTGGATCTTACAATCTGTACCTTCTTCAATACTCCCTGAGCCTTGGGCCTTGTGTTGTAGTTGTAGCAACTGGGGTTGGGCACACAGCGGACTTTAGTCTTTGTGTTTTGACCAGTCGTGGATTTCTGCAGTTGTCTTCATTGCTGCTAACAGAAGCATTTGTGATTAGGAGTGAGACTACCCCTATCTGTGGGTTTAAGGTTAAGTATTTTGAATTCAGTTAGGCAGAAGTGAGTTCTTCTATAGGGCCCACAGGTAGTTGGCTATGTTTGCAGTACTAGGCATGAATTCTCTGCCACTGAGCAGGCCTTCAGTCCACTTAGATAGCTATTGGTTAACCTCAAGATAAAGACGCCACTGTTGCACCTCTGTGGATATGTTTTGTGCTGGTCATTTTTGTGGCTCATGGCCTTTACAGCTGAGTAGAACTATTGATTGCTTCTCTCCCTTGTTAGCTTGGCCTACAGATACTATTAAAGCTAGTCCTCAGGGAGGAGGTTTCCAGGTCAGTTCTACATCTGTTCCTCCAAGTCCTGTGACTGAAGTAGGTGGTCTCTTCAACAATTGGGTCTTGCCTGTAAGTCCTGGGAGGTAGCCAAGGGCAATGGCACTGGCCTGTATTGTTCTGGGAGATTGCAGTTTTAAATTTAAGATGACGATTTAAAGTTAAATTTAAAGAAATAGATGTAAAGAAATAGAATTTAAATAAATCTTTGAAATAAATGTAAAGATTTTAATAAATAGAAATGTGAATACCTCAATTTACTTTCCAAAGTGTATATACTTGAGAAGGGTACATTTTGTTGTGTACTAGCAGTATCTCAATATAGAAGTATTATTTTAAAAGACCCTGAAGTAGGAATGAGATTGGAAATGAGTAATAGCAAAGTCAGAGTAATGGCAATAGAAATTCGATAGGTGACTTCAGAGAGATGTGTTGTTTATTCTTCTTGAAACAAATGAGTGCTTCATTTCTAGATCTATAGTTATACCTGTATCTCTGTTAAAGTGATTTTTCCCTTTCTTTTGGAACCCAAAGTCAGTTAGTTTTCATAATAAAAAGTAATCTCATGGATAACTGTTAGTTATCAAATAGTTAAAGGTGAATTATCAGCAATTTTTATTATATTTTACTTGTTTTGTTATGTTTTTGTTTTCTCTTGAAAGAGATGGGAGTTCTTAATGTTGCCTACTTTGGTCTCACTCATGGGGTCAAGTAATTCTCCTACCTCAGATTTTGTAGTGCTGAGACTTCTAGATGTACAGCACCATCCCTCGCTATAAATTTTCTTTAAATGGGCTTCCTAGAGATGATAATATCTGAATAGTGATCATCTATGTTGTGGGATGTGGATTCACATTTCATGATTAGAAGAATATAAATCCATATATTTGCCATGCCACTAATAATAATAATAGTTATTAATATTATATTATTAATAATAAGAAGAACAAATAATAAATTTACAGCTTTGGGTTGTTTGTTGATTGATTTGAAATGGATCTTATGCAACCCAGGCTGGCCTTCATCTCCAGATCCCAATGCTGAGATTAAAGCAGTGTTTCGCCATGCCTAGCTTTAGATGCATAATTTCTAACATAGGAAAGAACACTGGAGGACAATTTAATGAATTAAAAAACAGTTCTTCTTTAAAATTTTAGAATCTATTAGAGATACGACCATGGATAAATTGATAGGGTGATATTCTGGGGTATGCGTTATGTTGACAGTTTTTAGTTACATTGAATGAAGCTTGCAGTTTAAATAGGTAGTTTTCATGTGTAAAGATAGACATTGATGATGGACAGTGGAAGATAGTTTTTTTTAATAATCTCTATAAATTTGTTTATTGATAAAGTTTTGTTTTCAAGTGATTTTTCTCTATTATACCGTGTTTGTGTGTGTGTGTGTGTGTGTGTGTTTAGCCTGCCTGTATATATGTGTACCACATGCTTGCTTGGTACCAGAGTAAGTCAGAAGATGATATTGGATTCCCTGTAACTACTGTTAAGGATGGTTGTTAGTCACCATGTGGGTTTTGGGAACCAAACCCACCCAGGTCCTCTGCAAGAGTGACAAATACTTTTAACTCCTGAGCTATTTCTTTGGTCCTGGCCTAGTATATTTATTGGCTTACTACTTTTATATGTCTTCAGCATTACTTTTTATTACTGCAGTTAAAAAAATAATAGCAATGTACTGATTTCAAAATAACATTTTGAACAGGAATTTTATATTTTCACAACATTTTGTATTTTTTTATGTAACTAGATATTTGGGTACACATATGATTAATTTTAATTACCTTTGTTAGTGTAAAAAATAGAAATGTGGGCTTTGAAAACAGGATTTTATTAGTGCACTAACTTGGAAAACTTGCTTCCTTTTCTAGGAAAAAGGCATTGAAGCGATGTTTTCTCCGCACCCTTGTCCTTCTTGGACCCTTGACTGGAAAAATCTTCCTGCTGCTGTCAGCCCAAAAGAAGGTGAGCTTTGGTTTGCTTGTTGGTGTAAGGTTTTAAGTTCAATCTGGAAACTCATTTCAGAGACATCTTCCCATACTCAGAATGTCCCTTTGGCTGTGTTTAATATTCTAATGATATATCTACCATCCAGTGAGTTTTCGTTTCATTTTTATTTTTAGAATTTCCTATCACTCAGATTTAATGTTTTCTACATTTTCCTACATTGACTTCATTAGTTCTGTTTTTCTTTGATGACATATTTTAAAACAAATCTTAAGTGTTATATTTTAGGATGTACAAATGACATCATCAGTAACTACAATTCCATTTATCACACTTAATAAAAATTAGAAAAATTCATTCATCATCTAGTAATTTATAATCTTTTCCTCAACTATTTAAAATCCCGTTTTAAAGAAATATCTCTTTACTGCTTGGTGTTTATTTGAGTAACTATATGTTTTATTATCTTAAATTATATTTGGTTTGTTTTAAATAAATTTTTTCATGGTCATATTTCAGTTTGCTGATTTTATGATTTTTATGTTGGATACTTATTCTACACACACACACACACACACACTTTCTTTGTCTTCCTTGACCTTAATGACTTGGAAAAATAGGACCATTTGCTTTGTACATTTCTCTCAATCTTAGTTTGTCTAATGTTCACTTGACTAGGCTTGGCCATGCTCTCTGAGCTAGACTAACACAGAACGTTTTCTTTGTAGTGGATCATAATAAAAATAACAAAAAAAAAAAAAAAAAAAAACTTAAAAGTTGAGTTTTTGTGCCGGGCAGTGGTGGCGCACGCCTTTAATCCCAGCACTCGGGAGGCAGAGCCAGGCGGATCTCTGTGAGTTCGAGGCCAGCCTGGGCTACCTAGTGAGACCCAGGAAAGGTGCAAAGCTACACAGAGAAACCCTGTCTTGAAAAACCAAAAAAAAAAAGTTGAGTTTTTGTTTGTAAAAGAAATACTATTGTAATTCCTTACAGCATTGGCAGATTTCTCAGTTCTCTAATTTTTGGTTCAGGTTTTTCATTTTTAGCCTTTAACAGTGTAGGGTAAAAGGGCCAGCCAAGGAAACACTCTGACCCTGAAACCAGAGCCAGTGAAAGAAACACACTCTGACCCTGAAACCAGAGCCAGTGAAAGAAACACACCCTGGCCCTAAAACTAGAGCCAAAAGGTTAAAAAGAGCCAGTGAAAGAAACACTTTGGTCTTGGAACCAGAGACAAATCTGCCCCTGGCCAACTGAGCATGAAACCAACCAATCCCTGAGCAGGAAAAACAACCAGTCCCTGAGCACAAAATCTAGCCAATCTGAGCTTGTTCAAGCTCAACGGGATTGAAATCCAACCAGTTCCCATCCTGAAAATCTTCTCCCTGGAAAACCTCCACCCCTAAGAAGCCATATATAAGCCCTATGCCTGTTCCGTTGGCAGCTGCCCTTCACCCTGGCAGAGACAGCCACTCTCCTGGATTCCTCCCAAAGAGTTTGGGTAAAGACCTTCTTTAGCCAGAGCAGAGCAGAATCTCTGCTGGGAAACTCTTTGCAGAGTGGAACAGAGAAGCAATGGGCATCTGCTGGGAAACTGCCTAGTGGAGTGGAGTAGAGAAGCAAGGGATCTCTGCTAGGAAACTCCTTTAGGGGAGTGGAGCAGAGCTCAGCTGTAGCAACTCTCTAGGAGAGGAGCAGGTTTGCTACATCCTGCAGGGAGACCATCCCCCACTGGAACCCAGCTTCAGGTATAGCCTGACTTGCCAACAAGTCAGGATACTTTCCCTTTACAACTGTAGGTATCGCCTGACTTCCGGCAGTCAGGGTACCTTTCCCTCCAGACTCTAACACTTGCAAGTACTATCAATAAAGTATTATGGGATAGCATGTATTATACAGTGATTCTTCCTCAAATTACTAGTTTGTCAAGTATATTTACTGTTAAATAAAGGTAAATATAGAGACTGTTTGGTAAGATGTATAATAAGCTGGTGTCTCATTTAGTGGGACATGGATTTGGATATGAAACAGCATTGTGCAAGAACTGTTTTAATTTTTTATTTATTTATTTATTTATTTATTTATTTATTTATTTATTTATTTATTTAATGTGCATGCATGTTTTGCCTGCTTGTGTGTTTGTGTATCTTGTGTAGACCTGGTACTGGCAGAGGCCAGAGTATTCCCTGGTACTGGAGTTACATACAGTTGTGAACTGTTGTGCAGCTGTTAGGAATCTAACACAGGATCTCTGGAAGAGCCTTAGTACTCTTAACTGCTGAGTTACCTCTAGCCCTCAATAAATATTTTTTGACAAATGTAAACAAAGAGCTTGAAGTTAATGAATTAGAGAGCTCTATTTTTTGCCAAATGTCTACTGACAGTAAAAGGATTTAGACATGTCCTATTTATGTTCAATTAATATTAGTTAATGTTTAAGACATTTCAGGGAAGATATTTTGTTAGGTCAGAACTATTTTTAAATTAGCAGTATTCTTTACATAGATAAATATATACCATTTAGTCTGTATACCTGGTCTTCATTTTCACTTCTTTCCCCTGTCAAGAGAAACAAGTACTACCTGATTACAAAGCCTGCTGTACAGATGTTGAATCTAACTGTGTGCTCCATATTGTCCCCTGACAACAAGACATGGTAATAATAATAAAAACCTTGCTTAGCCAGAGCACACAAAAGGCATTTCTAACATTTCCCGTGATACAGACCCGGGGAGGCTTCAAACACGGTGTCCTTACCTCATTGGTCAGCCATGGCTTATTAACAGCAAACTGCTGTAGATGATGACTGTGAAGCTGATGAGTTCTGCAGGGAATTCGGTCTGAGTTCCAGGTTGGACAAGAGTGCCCTTGCAGTAGTATTTACCTGCCTGGTTCACTGCACAGTGCCTTCCCTCAAGGCTTGTGTTTGTGATCTTCTGAAACAATCTTCCTTGCTAAGCTAATGTATGTGCCACTGTGCCTGCCTAGAAACTACTACAATGAAGTGTCTAGGAAATTTTATTGTGTCTTGTACCTTAGCTGATAAGAAGTCTGAGCCACATAAAAATGTCTGGACAGAGAAAGAATGTGTAAGATATTTGAGTGGGTCATTTTGAGGGAACATACTCTTCACTGAGGATAGTAGATATCAGAGGAGGAAAAGTACTGTTACCACCTTTTCGTTTAAGCATTAGTTCCATAGTGATATATAGTTCCTATAGTTGCCTTGGGTGTGAACATGTTCTCAGTTATAAAGGATTAATTTATAATATATATTGATTTATGAAGTTGGTTGATTAATCAAATCAAATATCGATTGCTTCAGCTAAGAGTCTGAAAGTGCAGTGTGGGTAAAAGTCAGTTTTTAAGTATGCCTGAATTTAAAACCATGTCCTGTACCTATGCAGCTATCTCAGACAGGTTGCCTAAATTATTTGATTCTTATATTTCTCAAAAAGAAAATTATAATAAATCACAAATTTGTTTCACATTAAAATAATATGTAATATAACTTTAATTCAGTACTTTTGTGTTTTCCCCGAGACACAAAGAATAGAATAAAAATTTTTTGAAGCATAAATATTTATTTATAGCAAAGGATTTTGTGTACAGTGTTGAAAGTCTACATCTTCTTGTTAAATTCACATTTGCACTTCACCTTTTTAAACAAACATTTATAATCATTATTTTATACAGATATAGATATGTAAATACATTGAGTTCAATGGTCCTTCAGCATTTTCCACTTAAATGTTTTTTTTTTTATTTTGAACATAAAAACAGGTTATAATTCCAAAGTCCAGAGTTATTTGAAACTGGAAAATATTTTCTCTATAGAAAATAGTAAAAATGATAACATTTGGCTTGTATTTTATTTTGAAATGCTTTATTTTTCTCTTAATTTCATACATGTGATTTTTTTCTTTCAACCAAAAATGGGTTTATGAATCTATTACATTCTTAGTGAGCATTGTGCTGCAGAGCAGATTAAACAATGAAATGTGAGAATTCTTCTGCATGGAGGTTGTCGTGTATAACCCCATCTGTTGGCTTCTTAAACTCTGTGATAACACAGAATTGGACCAAACATCTGTAAATTAAAGCATACCTTTCCAAAGCTATCCTGGATGCCTCTAAGGTGCATGGCATCTCCATTGTTCTCCAGGGTGTATGACATCTCCATTGTTCTCTAAGGTGTGTGGTATCTCCATTGTTCTCTAAGGTGTGTGGCATCTCCACTGTTCTCTGGGGGTGTGGCATCTCCATTGTTCTCTAAGGTGTATGGTATCTCCATTGTTCTCTAAG
>CABHPQ010150172.1:27896-39395 GCA_902168405.1 Peromyscus aztecus
CTGTGCGTATATACACATGCATCTTTCCCTCTGCCTCTGTGTCTGTGTGTATATACATATGCATCTTTCCCTCTGCCTCTGTGTCTGTGCGTAAATACACATGCATCTTTCCCTCTGCCTCTGTGTCTGTGCGTAAATACATATGCATCTTTCCTTTGGAGTGGGTGAAGGAGTTTTAGGCGTCTGCTCCTTACATTCTTTTGTACGACCACAGTACAATGCTCAAAACCAGGACTGTTCTCAAATGGCATCAATTAACCCAATAACATCTCATTTGTATTTATTTGATTTGCATCCAGTTCCTGATCATTTATCATTTTTTTTTCTTTGATTTTTCAAGACAGGGTTTCTCTGTGTCACAGTCCTGGTTGTTCTGGAACTCACTATGTAGACCAGGCTGGCCTCGAACTCACAGAGATCCACCTGCCTCCGCCTCCAGAGTGCTGGGATTAAAGGCGTGCGCCACCATGCCTGCTGTTCTTTCATCTCTTTTAATAAGGAGAAGAACTTCCTTTGTCACTTACAGTCTTGGCATTTTGGAAGCATACAGGAGTTATTGAAGAGGTGTCCCCATCACTTTAGGTTGATCTGCTGCTTCCATCCATTTGGATTTCCTGATTAGATCTAGGTTGTGGAGCTAGGACAGAAACACCACGGCGGTACTCTGCTACTATAGAAGCCTGTGGTGTAGTTTATATGGAAGATAATGTGATGCCCCCTGCTGTTGAAGATGGTCAGGCATATCTTCTGTGACATTACTCCATTTCCTTTTCTCACTGAAAGATGACATCCATGTTTTACTCTCATTGACTTGTATCAGATCAGTTACTGATAATCCATGTTTTCAAAATGGTGGTTTGCTAGCATCTATAATCCCTTCTATATTCATTCCTTGGTAAGCTAAGGAAAAGCCTTCTGTTTTCCACTTACTGATTTTTTTTTGTTTTCTATATTAGATTCATTGACACCTATTTTCCAGTGCTTTACATATCATCACCAATTTTGACTTGGGTTGGCCAGTATGTATCCTTTCAAACATATTTTGAAATGATCCATCAAATTTTGAGGGCTTCCTTCATTTCTTGTGTCTCAAAATATTTTCTGACTGAATCCTGGATACTGTCTTTTATCCCAATCTGGATACAGAGTGCAATCACAGCCCTTGGGATGTTTCTGCTTCTAGGCCATCTCAGTGGACACAGTCAGTGTGTGTGTGTGTATGTGTGTGCACGTGCGCATGCAGGTATGCGTGCATGCACAAGTGTATATTCTGGTCAGATGCTTTATCCCAGTGCAGATATATTCTAGCCCTTCCTGGTTTACGCTTCTTCTCTGGTTTTGCATTTCCTACCTCCAACAATTAAAAGATCTGAGAATGCCATTACCTGAAGTATTTAGTCATTTGAAGATTGGTGTCATATATTTTCAAAATTGAAGACCCATAATGCTTTTTAAAACAAACCTACTCTAATCATCACACTAAAAAGAAAACAGACCAGTATCCCTTAAAGTGCAGGTACAGTTTTTTTTTAAACCAAATATTACCCAACCAAATCCAATAATGGATTTATAAAAGAATTGTACACCATAACAGAATGAGATTTACTCCAGAAAGGGATGATGTTTAGCATTCAAAACATAATTAATAAGGGATGGCAAGATGGATCAGCAGGTAAAAGCTCTTGCCACCAAGCCAGAGAGCCTAAGTTTAACTCCTGAAACCCACACAGTAGAATAGGAAAACAGTCTTCCAGGTTGTCCTGTTCTCTTCCTCCATGTGCAAGCTGTGGCATGCACTTGCCCATACATGCATAAATACAAAAGACATATTCCTAAAAGTCAATATAATGTGCTGTCAATAGAGCACAAAGCAATAGCCACATAGATTTATGGTATGGATTCTTATTTTATTCAAGGGGTTATATTCATTATTTGTCATTACTTATTTTGAAACTTGTTTTTCCTAATGCATACACCAAAAAGACATTTGGCAAATCTAACACTCTTACATGATAAAACACTTAAGACTAGGAAGAGAAACTTTCTTAACCTTTTAAAAAATAGCCACAAAACAACCAGTTACCATGATGTGGCATAAAATTAATTATGTATATGTACCACATTTTCTTTATCTATTCATCTACTGATGGACATCTAGTCTGGTTCCATTTTCTCAAGGTTGGGAATAGAACAATATAAACACAGATGTGTAAGTATCTCTATGGTATATTGTCTTTAGAGGCTTTGGGGTATTTTCCCAAGAGTGGTATAGCAAGATCATAAGGTATTTCTGTTTTCAGTATTGTGGGGATCCTCCATTTCATTCTTCATATGGAAACCCAGTTTTCCTAGTTAAAAATACTGTCTTTTCCACATGTATAATTTTGAAAGTGTTATCAAAAATTAGGTGACTACAACTCTTAAGATTTTCTCTTGGTGTTACTCTGTTCTGCTAAGACATTGATCTGCATTTCTTGTTTGTGCCAGCACCACACTAGTGTTTATTTTGAGATTGCTCTAGGAATGTCTTCACTTCTCCTCTATTTTCAATGAATATTATTAGTACAATTGCTAGTGCAAATTTTTAAAAAAATTCAAATTGCATTCTTCAGAGCCTTAGGAAAACAATCTCACCATTTAAGTGGAAACACAAAAGACCCTAAGCAGAAGGAGCAGTGCTATAAAGGTCACAATACCCAATTTGAAATTATGTTACAGAGGGATAGTGATAAAAAGAGAGTAGGAACTGGGAAGAAGGCTCAGTCAGTAAAGTGATTAGGCAAGCATGTGAACCTGAGTGCAGATCACCACTATCCATGTAGAAAGCTGGGCACAGTGGTGTGCAGCTGTAATCACAAAGCTGGGAAGTCAGAGACAGCAGGATCCCAGGACTTCTGGCCAGTCCCTCTACCCTTTATGGTCTTGGACATGAAGGAGTCTTCTGCTCTCTTTACTCATCCTTTGTCTCATGAATTGTATTCTTTTCTGTTTCCTCACGCCCTCCCTGTGTGCAGTATTGCTCTAGGTCTTTTCTGCAGTGCTGGCTTGATAGTCGTGAACTGCCTTAGTTTGTGCTTGTCTAGAAATATCATTATTTATCCATCAACTTTTAAAAGATAGGACTGCTGGAAATAGCCTTTTATGTCAGTTCTGATTATTTTTAATAAAAAAGGAACCAAACATTTTATATTACTTAGCCCAAACATGCCAAGTTCTTAAAGCGTGCAAATGAGATTCTTAGAACACTGGCTAGCCTTTCTAGGCATCCCTATTAATAACACATACTTTATTTATTACAAAGGGATTTATTAAGATTTTCTTCTTATTGCAGTGCTGCTAGTAAAGTAGACTTTGGGCTGTTATATATCCAGAGGCAAATTTCCAAAAACCTGAACCTTATTTCAAAATATATACACATTGTAACCAGACTGGATTATAAGAACATGAAGTTGGAGTCCGTGTTAGAGCTTTCCTATCAACAGAAGAGACTCAAAAGCTCCTTTAATCCAGATACTTTGTTGAACAAGGGTGGAAGCCCAGCCTGAACTAGGCTTCTGTTGCTGCATATAAACTGCCTCAGGGTTTAGTGACAGAAAAGAACTTACTTCAGCTTCTGGGGTTCCGAATCCTGGCATGGCTGAGGTGGTCCCTTCCAGTGGTAGATTCAGTATGTCCGTGGTGCTGTGGTCTCCTCACAAACCTAGACTGCTCCAAGTCCATTTACATGTCTGTTGTGAGGATCCTATTCCTTGAAAGATATTGGAATGAGTCTCAGATGCTCTGTGGATGTATTCTGGGGACCTTAGTTCTGTGGGCCTCCCAGAGGACAGCTCACAGCATGGCAACTAGTTTCTGTCAGTGTGCCAGGGAGCTGCAAGCCAAAGAGAGAAGTGTGTCTGTTTTAAAACTAAAACTGAGAAGTGGCAGATCATCTTTACAGTGTTCTTTTCTGTGTAAGTTAGTCACTAGATTTGGTCCACAGTCAAGGGGAAGAGACTTCACAAACGTATGAATGCAATAGAAAGAATCTTTGGGAGCCATCTTGATGCCCAAAATTATAGTCTGTTAGTAGCAAAGTAACAGTCTCTCAATTTCCAGTCTACTGTTGTGATTTCCTCTAATAACTAAGCTGATGAAATGATAATGCTTCTTCTTGAATAACCTGACAACTGATGGGTTACTTAAAATATTGAAGATGAAGAAAGATGCAGAGAAGGCAGGTTGCCATAGTTTCTCAGTTTGCCTTTCTGTTGCTGTGATAAAACACCATGGCCAGGGCAACATATAGAGGGGTTTATTTTGGCTTACAGTTCCAGGGAGTGAGAATCCATACTGGCGTGGCAGACAGCAGGCAGGCATAGTGGCTGGGATTGGATACTGAGAGCTCACATCCTGTACTAAAGCAGCGGAGAAAATGGCCCCTGTAGGCTGATGTATTTGAATGTTTGGTTTCCATTTAGGAAGGATTAGGAGGTAGTTGTTGGAGATGTGTCACAGGGGGGCAGGGTGAGCTTTGGGGTTTCCAAAGACTGTGCCAGGTCTCCCTCTCTTTCTTCCACGCCCTCTTCCTCCCCACCTTAAGCTTGTGGATCAGATGTAAGCTCTCAGCTACTATTCCACTGCCATGCAGGTCTGCCACCACATTCTCCAACACGATGCCATGGACTAAGCCTCTGCAGCTGTAAGCAAGCCCCCAATTAAATGCTTTCTTTTATAAGCTCTCTCATGATGTGTCTTCCCAGCAATAGAACAGTAAGTAACTGTAAACTGTCTCTTTTGTATTTTGTGTGGTATGGAGCAGATGTTGATCAAAGCTACTTCCTGCACAAATACAAAATATCCTAAAATGCCATAGTCTAAATTCTTTAAATTTACGTCACTTTTCTATAGAAGAAATTAAAAGCCTTCATGTCCAAGGAACAGGCTAGAAGAATAAAGAGGCCATGAGGTACAGGGAGCAATCTAGATGTCAGGATCATATTATTAGACTATATCCCATGAAATCAATTATAGTCTGTAATTAAAAGATAAAACTAAGGCATATGCAGAAACAGTAGATAGAGTCAAATTGCCCAGCATATCAAGACCTTTAAGCTATAACAGACTAGGTGTCCATGACTTGTTTTTAGTTCAAAACCATATTATTATGCTTCAAGTGTTATATTGACATGGTTTCTCCGCCCTGAAAATGAGCCTGGGCTGCATGACTTATATGATCCCTTATGTATCTTCTGTAGAATGATGTACATGAAGTAGCAGTGTTTAGATTGTGAAAGTTAGAAGAAAGCGAAGACATTACCTCCTTAAATTGTGTTAGCTGTATTGGAAACTTGCAGAGGTGAGACAATCGTATTGGAGCTTAATGAACTTGCTTTTAGTAAACAGGAAAAGCTTGTGGTTTCTGTAATGTAACACTTGTTACAGTGGTAGAATCAGATCTGCACTGTTAATATGTATATTAACAAAATTAGGATTTGTGAAGATAGGCTTATGTGAATATCTGAAAAGCATAAAAGTGTAACTGATGTATACTATATTTTGCCATATTCTGGCCTTTGTATCTATTACCTAATTCCTAACCCTCCTCTGATTGGTCAGTTCCAATTAGTTGTAGTTGAAACATCCCTAACCTAAACAATTTATAAAGGCACTTACCTGCAGATGTCTGCATTTTTAACAGAAAGTCTTAGTGAGGGTTTCCTGTTTCTGGTCACAGTGTTTTTGACCAGACTAATAAAAAATTCATTGTTAATTTTATTTGATGTGATACCATGCATTGTGATGTTAGAAAAAAAGGCTTTATATATTAGGGACACATGCTAAAATGTTTGCAGCTGAAGCATTGTAATTATTTGGGGTTTTCTTTAAGACTAAAACAAAATTTATTCTAACATTATTTTTGTATGAATTGAAATTAACTGTATTGCAAATAAGTTTGACTTTGATTCTAAGTTTAAATTTTTATTTTGTATTTACATTTCCTACCCATGCATAACTAAGGGACTGCTCTTCATAGTGGCTAGCTTGTTCCTTGGCATTATACACACCACAGAGATTGGTTCCTTTGCCTGTCTACTCCAGCCAAAGTCGAGCCTCTTTTTCCGACAAGGGGTTACTAGGTTTCTGGATATTTCTTTATCTGCATAAATCATGTGAGCACAGCATGAAGCCCACCCCGACAGAGCTATACTGTGCTCCTTTGAAGTTGGATTAAGAACTCACAAAGCAGGGTGTGCCCATTAATTATAAGGTTTTAAAACTTGACTCCTGGAAATACATAGCTCAGATAGTTTTAGTTTTAATAGGATTAGGTCTATTACAAAAGAATTTGAGAGTTTATGTTATATTCCTATAAAAGTATGTTTATGAGTTAATTTGGTATGAAATGACATGAGCTGCTTTCCCCTCTATGTCAGAAAAATAAAAAGTTTATTTGTGATACTGTGGAGATCTGGGAAATAGGAACAAAAGTAGCATCTCATAAAGTATTTAAATTCCTATTGATCTGTACAATAATATTTTTTAACCACTTCCTTGAAACACCATGATGTAAACAAATCTTCACTGTAGAACATTATGGAAAAGTCAAACTGTAGAGATGATGTGGAAGTCAGTTGCCTCCTGGTTAGTGTGGAAGGAAAAGACAAACAGAGCTTGGGAGATTTAAGATCGAAAAGCCCTCTGCATGACACTGTAGTAGTGGGTGTGTATGACACTTGTCCAGTCCCACAGAATGTATACCACATAGAGTGAGCCTTCATTTAGACTGGATCGGGTGATTAGGTGTGCTTCTGTGTTTTGGGGGTGCTGACTGGGACTAGAAGTCGGTTAATTAAATGGCAGAGGTTTACAGGTTTTTCTCCATTCTCTGAAGTTAAAATTGCTGTAAACCATAAAGTCTGTAAACATAGGCATGTACACACACACACACACACACACACACACACACACAGGCTGGGGGAAGGAAGGGAGAGAGAAAGATTGATTAATATCTTTAGTGTATTTTATCCTGAGTTACACAGTTATTTAACAACTCTATAAAACATTGACATTTAAAAATATACATTTACCAGCAAAGCTTACTCACATTGAAATTTATGGGAGTCTTGCATTTCCAAAATCAGAGTTGGGTTTTTCTGATTATTTCTATTGTGTTTGCCCTTTCTGTGTCTTATTTCTGCTTTATGCTGTTTTCTTTCATATATATTATTGGTTAGTCATTTGACTGAATGTTTAAACCATTTACTTTTCTATCTTTATTGCTTCCCAATGAGTACATTTCTAGTAAAGGCTCCAGACTTTCCTGAGACACGCTTTGTCTGTATCTCATAACTTTAATGTATTGTTCTTATTACTGTTCATTTCTTAAGAGTATGTCATTTGGTTTTGTTTGTTTTGTTCATCCAAGAGTTACTTATGGGCTGTTTTTAATTTTCAACATTGAAATCTGTTTTTTTTCTTTTTAACATTTAAAAAATGTGTGTGCACATGCTCACGTGTGTATGTGTGAGTGTGTGTGGGTACACTCACCGATGCAGGTATGTATGAAGGACAGAGGTTGACATTGAGTTGCCCTCTTCAATCATGTTTCCATTTTACATTTTGAGATAGGGTCTCTCGCTAAACCTGGCAAACACCCTAGGATCCTCCTGTCTCCTCCGACTAGCACTAGGGCTACAGGCGTGTACCTCCATGCTTGGCTTTTATGTGGATGCTGGGGATCTGAACTCATGTCCTTATGACTGAGCAGCAAGCCATCTCCCCAGCCCTTTAACAGTTGTGATGAATGTAACCAAAACCTAAAATCCGATAAACGATTGATTTCATTGATGTTGTGGACACTTTTTGTATCTTTATTAATTCTTATAGAGTTTCATACAATGTATTTTGATCATATCCACACACCCTACCTCCTATATCCACCTAACCTCTCTACCCACCCAGCTTTTGAGTTTTCTCCCCTTGTTCCAGTTTGTGTAGCCACATGCTCTTGGGAGTGGGGCCCAATTGGTATTCAATAGTGTATTTCTGTCTGTGCTCAACACAGTTTATATATGTATACATGAGTAAAATGTTTTATTCCTGTCTTCTAGAACATCAGTCCTGTAATCCTGCTGGCAGCAGCAGGATAAGGCTGAATGGAAACGTGTCTTCACATCCCCTGAGGAGATTGTTCCCTTTTCAGCTCTAGCTAGTTACATATATGTACACATGTAGACAGAGAGAGAGAGAGAGAGACAGAGACAGACAGAGACAGACAGAGACAGACAGACAGAGAGAGAGAGAGAAAGCTCATTTTTTTCTAATTCAGACACTTGGTCTCTTTACATTGTTGAGGAATTATAAATTTTTTGATAGCTTTCTCATTTGGTAACAGCTGTCAGAGTGTTTTGCTAACATTGTTTGATATTTTGATCCTTTACTTTTCTGTGCACCAACTGTTCCTTCTCTGTAGAACCTAGTTTTCATTAATGTGTTAGGAAATCATTTTACCATGAGCATTTTATCAAAAATTAACATTTCAATTCATTTCTCTTTGCTGCCATCTCCCTCCTAAAATGTTATTCTGTTTTCTTTTTTTGAATCCATATTTCCTTATTATGTATTCCCCTCCTACAAAGGACTCTTTAGAACAAATAAATATAAAATGGTATATGTCATATTTAGAGTGATCAAAGACATATTTTCTTGGTATGCTTCACAGGTATAAACTAATAAAGTCTTCAGAAGCACTCATTCCACCCACCTCTTACCTTCTTAAAAAAACAACAAAAAGGAATCAGTTTCTAACAATGAATTATCAAAGTAAGTAATTAACAGTACTCAGAAACAGACAGTTAAATGACTGTGTTTTTAAAATGCATGTGTGTATAAACACACAAATATGATGTTGCCCAGAAACTCCAGCTGATGAATAATCTTACAAGATTAACTTCCTAGGTGACACATCACAACTCTCCAAAAGTGCAAATAAACACCAGAAAGCCCAAATCTAAGATCCAGTATGGTACCTCAGCATACACAGTCAGGAATCCTATGAAAGTCAAAAGGCATCTGGACTCAGTGATGGATTTACAATGCAGCCTCTTCACAGACGGTGCTTCCCAATCTGTGTGGATCACATCCGTCTCTTAAGACACATACACAGCACTGTTGCTGAGGTCATGCTTTGTGATAATTTACTAATTCAAATGAGACTCCAAAGCAAATAACTATCGAGTATGAATTTGAAGATAGATGGTATAAACATCAGTTGATTCAAACTTACCTGTAACCATCTTTAATTTTCCTTTTAAATACAGAAAATCTGTGTATAATCAAGAAAACTAAATCTCATAATAAAAACCCCCCTACAGACAGCGAACATGTTCAGTCGGGATCCTCATGGAGTGTATGTTGATTCACATTCTACCCTGTCAGGCTACATTCTTGTGGGTCTGTGAGATTAGGATCATTCCTTTACATAAATACTAACTTCTCACAAACAAATTGCCTTCCTCATTGGTAAATACTGTGTAATTTCATTAGGTTCCATGAAGAGGAAAGGTAGAATATGCATTAAATGACCAATTTTGCTCTGTCAGGATGTGTGTTCTCATAACACGTAGTTCTTGTCAGCCTCGTGATAAGCACACACCAGTGGTTCTCAAAAAAAACTACAAACAGCAGAAAAGAACTGGGATGCATTAGGAAACTCCGTGATTATGCAGTTCGTCTTCAAACAGGAGAACCTCTCTGGCTTTCAGTTTCTCTGTATCTGTATGATCTGTGTTTAGAAGATTCCTCAAATGCCGTTCCTTTATAATCCATCGTGTAGACCTCGTCATGTGATCCAATGACTCTTCCTCCTACCTCCCTGCCACTCTTCTGCATGGGCTGTTCTAAGCATTCCTTGGCAGTTGTTTACACATCTTAGTGCATCTATACCATTGAACTCAGTTCAGTGGCTCAAAGCTAGTCATGCTAGATCATTAATTTAAGATATAAGAACAGCTAGCTAGAAGCCTGAGCCATTAGGCCAAACAGTTTAAATAATATAAATGCCTGTGTGTTTATTTTATAAAATGGGCTGCGGGGCTGCAGGGGCTTGGTGGGACCTGGAGAGAAGCTCTCCAGCTACAGGGTAATAGTAAAATATAATACAATATAATATAATAAGAAAATAAAAACTAATACACCAGAACAGGACAAAACAAACAGAAGAAAAAGAGCTCAAGAAAAGGCACAAGAAACAGCTATAGATGCAGAGACCCACTCATTCTCACACTCAGGAATCTCTTAAATTATAACACTATGCCAAAAGCTATACTATCTACACAGAGGATACTCTTTCCACCTCCTCTTCTTCAGGGTTCCCTGAACCCTGAGGAAAGGGATTTGATAGAGACATCCCATTTAGGGCTGAGTGTTCTAAAGCCTCTCCTCTCTGCATAATGTCTGGCTTTGGGTCTCTGAATTTGTTCCCATCTGCTGCAGGAGGAAGCTTCTCTGATAAGCAAGGCACTGATCTATGAGTATAGCAGAATGTTATTAGGAGTTATTTTATTGCTGCTTTAAAAAAAAAAAAACTAGTAGTTTTACCCTAGGCCCCTGGGTTATCTAGCCTCAGGTTTGTTTGTTTTTTCCCCAAGCTGTGCCAGGTATGGGTTCCATATCATAGAGTGGGCATTGAGTCAAATCAGATATTGGTTAGTTATTCTCACATGCTTTGTACCACCATTGCACTAGCATATTTTGCAGGTAGGACAGCACTGTAGATCAAAGGATTTGTGGCTGGGTTAGTGTTTACACTTGTCCTTTGGTAACATATAGAGTACCTTCCTGTACCAGAGATGCTATTATGTAGGGGTGAAGGTTCTCTGTAAGCACCAACTCAACTTCTCCATGTTCAGTGAGTTGTGAAGGTGTTGTCTTCAGCAATGGAGCCTTGTCATCAGTTTGTGGAGAACAACCTATAGTCTTAGCAGCAGCCTGGGTTGTTTGAGGGATTCCCATAGGACCCCTCTGACCAACAACCCAATTAGAGTTGTAACTCAGTCTCAATACTGGAAGCTTCATTTAATGACAAGAAATGGCCAGTTGGGGCTCTGTGTCCCCAATATTTGGTGATTTCATTTAAATAACTTCCATATATGTATTCCTTTTATGAAACTTCCTACCACATTAGGTTTTCCTACTGTCCCTCAAACAGCCCTTAATTTTAGCTGTCTTGCCCCATATTTCCCCCTCCCCATTCCCCTCATCCCCCTCTACCCTCCCCTCCTTACCTGACCCTCTGTTTCAGTCCCCACCCCATCTATCCATCCGTAACTATTCTATTTCCCTTTCCTAGGGAAATCTTGTCTCTTGTCCCTAGCCCCTTACTCTGTACCTACCCTCTGTGGTTCTACAGATTGTATCTTGGTTATCATTGACTTAACAGCTAGTAGCTATATGTAAGTGAATGCATACCATATTTATCTTTTTAAGTCTGGGTTACATCACTCAGATTTTTCCTAG
>CABHPQ010150173.1:0-13730 GCA_902168405.1 Peromyscus aztecus
AAAAACAGTCAAATGATTGTATATATTGAAAGATCCAATGATCTGCCAGCCTTTGTGTGTAGAGTAAAGACATGAATTGGAGGCAGGTACATCACAGTTTGATTCAACATTTGCAGTGTTTTGGAAACCAAGAATTGAAGGCCCTTTCATGTTTGGCAATTCTATATTTCATGAATCTTGGTAGCAATGCTAAAAGTTCACCTATCTTCAGAGATCCTGAGAATTCTGGTTCCCCAAGTTAGTGACCATTTGACAGAGGCTCCACAAGCACAGATGGTCAGTCAGTTCTAACATTGGATCATGGATCTGTCTCTCTTTCTCTCTGCCCAGCGATTGCTGTACCAGTTTCTGAAAGACAAACCTCCCCATGCAGAAGTTTCTGTGATTTATTTTTCAGTTGGAAGCTCACATTCCTTGGATCTTTGTGGGAATTCTTTGAGGCCTGGGTAAAGGCTGGGATCCTCTGAAACGTTCAGACAGACATGGAAACAAGCTCAACCTTGGTCGTGATAATGTGGGAACTGCCAAAAACCAGTTTGACTAATCTCTTAAATAGTGCCTTCAATAGCCTTGATTTAAAGAGCCACTAGCCTTTTTTTTTTTTTTTTTGACATTTTCTCTGCTGGCCAGTGATTCCTATTATAGACCTCGAATTATGCTTGTTTAATAGTATTCAGTGGCAAAAATAAAAAAAATATCAGACAAGGGAATTATAGTTATCAATATTCACTTTCTGATTTTTACTGGGATTCGCTGCTTAGTTAGACTTTTCTACAGTTTTTATAAACATAGAATATCTTTCTTGCAGAAAGATGTTTCAAATTGAATCAATTGTAAATTGCAATTGACAGTATTCTGACATTGATTTATGTTTCAGAAACCATAAAGTCGTGGTTTACCTTCTTTGACAACAAAGTTTTTAGTTCTTGCCTATTGGTAAGTTTTTATGAATGGGTTGTGTTCACTTACATTTTGAGTATTGTAGAAGATTCAGTGCTGCAGCTTTACCAGAATTTATACACCTCAGTCTTTTGTATTTTAAGCTTTCTGGTAAGAGTGTAGAATTGTCACCTTGTAATTTTAATTTACATATCTTTAATGACTTATGAGGCTAAACTCACTGAATACGTTTATTAGCCATTTAGAAAACCACACTTGGAAAGTGCATGTTCATTTATTTACATATTTTAAAATGCCAAGTAGGAAAACCCTTTTTGTGCTGGATAGAAGTTTCATATCGACTACAAATATAGCATGGAATTTTGTACTATAAAGATTACTTTGATAAATAAAATTTTATAATATTATTTTAATAAATCTTTTTAAAATATGTTAGGTTTGATATTCTTATTATTTAAAAAATTATTAATCCTAAGGTCTTGAAGATAATATTTCTCAGTTCATCTGCAGTTGATATCATATAGGAGATGCAGATGCCTTTTATTCTATATCCAGTTGTCCCAGTACTTTTTTAGTTTAAAACAAACAAACAAAAAAAAACTAGTACTTCCCAGTGTCATCTCTGCCATAAGTCAGATGTTTTATATGGATTTTATATTTCGATATATTGACACATTTGTGTCAACATCATGATGTCCTCATTGTAGATTATCTTAATAAATCTTTCACTTGCTGGGCCTCCATTTTTGTTCGATAATATTACATTTGAATTTAAACTTGCACATCAGAATCACTTCAATCTTTGACTATGCTAGAGTGCTGAGGATCATCTTAGATCAATCTTTGTAGCTGGAAGTTTCTCCGGTCCTGCCAGGCCCCCACAGTACTGTGGCCTGCTTATAAAAATAATCACTCAGAAGCTTATATTAGTTATAACTGCTTAGCCATTAGCAAAGGCTTATTACTGACTAGGTTTTACACTTAAATTAACCCATAATTCTTATCTATGTTTAGCCACATGGGTTGGTACTTTTTCTCAGTTCTGCTTTGTCATCTTGCTTCCTCTGTGTCTGGCTGGTGACTCCTGACTCAGCTCTTCCTCTTCCCAGAATTCTCCTTGTCTGCTTACCCCACCTATACTTCCTGCCTAGCTACTGGCCAATCAGAGTTTTATTTATCAACCAATCAAAGCAAGACATATTCATAACATACAGGATGATATCTCACAGCACTTCCCCTTTTCTGTTTTGTTATATGTAATTTTAATAGGTTGAGGCAGAGAAGGGGAAGTAATGGGGGAATGTCTTTCTGTATGCTGTGAATACGTGTTGCTCTAGTTGGTTGATAAATAAAGCTTTTGGTCTATGGCAAGGCAGCTTATAGGCAGGCAGGAAATTCAAAGAGAGTGACAGCAAGAGGAAGGTGGATCAGGAGACACCAGTCCACTGTCCAGGGAGGAGCATGGAAGGCACACAGGTAAAGCCACGGAACATGTGGCAATATAGAGATTAACAGAAATGGGCTGAGTTTAAATGTAAGAGCTAGTCAGTGGGAGGACTGAGCTAATGGCTTAGCAGTTTTAATTAATATAAGCCACTGCGCATTTACTTGGGGCACGCAAGTGGGAAAGATTTGTCCTGACCGCCAGCAGGCCAGGACACAGAAAAACTTTCAGCTCCAAATCCCCGTTGAAATGAGTATCTTTAATGTTAACATTAGAATGTTGAATTTCAGGTTTCCTCAATAATTCTATACTTATTATATAAAATACACTTTTGGGGGTTGTTTCTGTGTATTTGTTGAAATTAAAGTAATTTTTTTTGTTTTCTAATGACTGTTCTCAATGGATAGTAATACAACTTATTTTCATAGTATTCTACAGTCTAGTGTTCTTGTTAGATTTTATCTTGCGTATATGAGTAAACATTTACTGAACATGTAGAATTTCTTTACTTGGTGGATAGTAATCAACAGCTCAATATAAAAGGAAGTAAGAAACAAGAAAGAATGGTAGAAGAGTTACTTTAAAGTCATTGTAATCTGGACGGGGTCAATGCAAGGGACTATCTGACAAGTTACTGTCAGATTCTTCATATCAATACATCTCGAATTTGATGAGCCAATAAAGCACCAGGTGATAATATTAAAACATAAATTCATATCAATGGATTAGAAATAAGACCCACCAATCTGTATCAGCAGGCCACATGCTTACAAAACCACATGATATACAAGAATAGGTGGGTAAAAAATTATATATTTTGCAAAGTAGGTACTTATGCTACTTACAAATTGGCACAAATGTCATTGTTTTCTTTTATTAAACTGGAATTTCATTCAGTTGCTGTAGATATTTGTTACTGTTTTATTGGGTACACAACAAAGATACCAGTAACACAGACAACAATGCTTGCCAGTTGTTGATGAACACTGCTGGTTGAAGTATTTCTTTCAATACTCATAGCACAGAAAATAGTTGTGATGATTAATCTGGACTATAACCTTGATGGGATGGAGAATCATCTAAGCAATAAGTCACTGGACATACTTGTAAAAGTTTGCCTATATTAGATTAATTGAGGTGGAAACATCATTCCATGGACTGAAGACCCAGATTCAATAAATGGAAGAAAGTAAGTTAAGCATTCATGACTTTCTGCTTCCTTACTGCAAATGCCATGTGACCAGTAGACTCTAGGTCCAGCATCAAGCCTTCTTTGTCATAATGAACTATGTTTTTTTTCAACTGTAAGCACAAAGAAATCCTGACAGTTTCATCAGATATTTTATCACAGCGGTAAGAACAGGAACTAATGGTGTCAGTTAATGTTCATGTTGGTCATCAACTTGGCAGGCACTAGGGTCACCTAGGTGATAATCCTCAATGCATGACTATTGGAAATTTTCTAGATCAGCTGAGTTTCTGGGCACATCTGTGACAGATTGTGTTGCTTAACTTAATGGAGATGGGAAGACATACCTTAACTGTGGGAAGTATCATTTCTTAGGCTTGTGTGACTATACAAAAAAAAGAATCAAGCTGAACATCAGCAATAATCATTCTCTGTCTCTTAAACTATGAGCCAAAACAGACTTTTTCTCCCTGAAGTTGTTTTTGTTAGAGTATTTTGTCACAGTAATAGGAAAAGGAATAACATACTACCTTTCCTCTATACTCAGGACACTAAATAAAATTAGATTGATATAATTGTTCAATGTTGAGCCAAAGCAAATCACATCATAGGTTTATTGTGATGTATGTATTGTTCAATCAATCTATTTCAATGGCATCATTTTTCATTGTTTTCTAACATAATAGAAAAATGATGCATAAATTAAAAACTCCTTTAACCTAAACTCTGCACATCCATACCCTTTCTATACTATACCCAGGATTCAAAGACAGAGCATTTTCTATCCTGCATTGCACCTTTTAGATTAATAGGAAAAGAAGTGAACTGGCAAGGAAATGCTTCACTCACATGTTACAGGGATTTGGGATTGAGACTATCCATCAATTTCATTTCATTCTCTCTTTCTCTCTTTTTTCCGGAGCTGACAGAACCCAGGGCCTTGCGCTTGCTAGGCAGCGCTCTGCCACTGAGCTAAATCCCCAATCCCCTCACTTCACTCTCATTTTGGTTCTAAAATTGCATTTCTTGCTAATTATAGCTGTATATACACTCATATTTTATTGAAAAAGTCCATCAAAAAAGTAGATAATAGCAAATGGATTATAATTTTTTATGGTCCTGCATGGAAACAGTACACAAAGTTTGTTATAAAACAAAAAGGAACTTTAAACAGGTATCTACATGCTCAATATACATTTTAGTGTTGTAAAAATACAACAGAAATGAAGAATTATTTGATTTACTCAGCAATTCCTTCTACTCATTTGAAAATATGAAAAGCGATTTGGATGTCCTTAGGACACGGGCAATTAATTTTTGAATCATTTAGCTACAAAGTTGTTTTTGATCTTTACAAGAATAGTTTAAATATCTAAATAATAATGCCAGCTAATGTGTACCCAGGACACATGAGATACCTTATATACAAATATTTTAGATGAATTCTCTCTATTAAAAAATGAGTGAATACTTAAAATTTTATCTTACTTTTTAAAAGCCAAAGAAATGTATAGCAATGTTGGAATCCAGCTAGGATGATCTTAATCTAAAATTAATAAGTGCTTTCTTTTACCCTATTCCCATAATCAGGATTGTTCTAAGTATAGACTTTTAAACTTTACTACTTAAAAAGTAACACAATAGCTGGAGAATGACTAAGTAAAACTGCTTACCACCACAGCTGAATACCTATGTTTAATCCCTGGAACCCACATACTGGAAAGAGAGAAATGACTTTTTAAAGTGATCCTCTGACATCTACATGTGCACTGGTGCAGGCATGTAAACACACACACACACACACACACACACACACACACACACACACACACATAAATCTATAATTTTTAAATTTAAAAAGCCTAAACATGAGCTAGTTGAAAGTTTCTTTTGTTTCTAGCATCCTGAAATTAGTATTTATGCATTAGTTTGTTTTCATCCATCATATCTTGGAGATACCTTTTAGTGCTATAACTACTCATAATATGTATGCTTTAAATTTTCCACCAATGTGGTCTTTTGTAATGTAGTTAATCATAAGTGTGAGTGAGACCTAGTAATTGGCGGCTCAATTTTGTGATGACAAGGTAAAATCTGCCACAAAATTTCTACAGGGGCAATAGAAACTGGATGTGATGCCCACACAGTATGAACAGCTGTTGGCTAGACTTTTGATTTTTTCATTTTTTTTAAAGAGATCAGGAAAAGTAGTCTCAGAAGGAAGGCCCAGGACTGTGTAAGTTTTCCTTTTCATCAGTTCATTATACTCCAGACAGAGTAGGAAATTATGTGGGCTTTTCACACCTGGGTTTAAAAAGAAAAACATACCTACCTTCATAAGGGTGTCTCATTATATTTCAACAGTTTGGAAAATGTCTTTACCTTTTAGGAGACTATATTAGAGTAAAATGGTAAGGCTGGAGTATTCAGAGGTACTTAGTGCTTTCAACAACTTTAAGTTGTCCCACAAAATAGATAATTAATCAAACTGAATCAATTTCAATAAACTGGCCTAAAAGGAAAATTCATTTTTATAGTCAATGCATAGATCAATTTTAGCCAGACTTTCTAGATTAGGTCTTATATTTTCTTCTCGTAGCTATCAAATATTTTTAATTCCCATATAATTTTACCATACTACTTACTGAATCAAATACACATATTGAAACTAAAATTAATAATATTAAGTTAAAATTGATATATTCAAAGTTGACAAAACTATACTATCAAACCATAATATCCTTCTACTTCAAAAGCAGCATCCAGTATGTAAGTTATTTAGTTATTTCATGAGATTATTCCCTAGTGTTTCAAAGAACTATAGTATTTCCAAAAACTACACTTATATGGCTAAGGGTTTTTGAAGTGTTAGTAGTCTACCATGATTCTTTAATTTTTAAGACGTACTCATATATATATATATATATATATATATATACATACATACAAACACATGTACACACAACTTGAGTTTATATGCATTAAGTGTTTAGGAACCCACAGTGCTCAGAAGAGGGCGCTGGATACCCTGGACTGGAGTTACAGGCGGTTGTGAGTCACCATGCGGGGCCCTGGGAACAGAATCTTGATTCTTTGCAAGAGTAGATAGTAAGTAAAACTACTGAGCCACCTCTCCAGCCCCAATAATGTTCCATATATTAAGTCACCTTTGATCCTTCTAATCTTACTTTCAGAGCTTACCAAAATATCAAAAGTAATTCTAAATGTATGTGAATCTAATTGCTAAACAAAGTCTGGTTGAGGGTTAATCATCAATGAGAATAGTAGAGTTGATCTGGAATATCCATGATAGTTGCATACAGATAGAACAAAAGTCAGGAATGAATTCACATTCCTGAAATTAGAAGATTTCTGAGAGAAGCAGAATAGAACTGATCCAAATAAAAACTGGGACAAAGAAAAGCCTGCCTCAGGATGTCCAAGTAGAGTCCTGGTGGGGGCCCAGCATCAAATGTGTAGTGGAGACCAGGGACCTCAAACCAGACCAATGACTCTTTGCAAAGAACACTTGCAAGTAGAGATGTATGAACCAAGGGTGTACAGCGTGACTTGTCAGGACGCACTGCAGCTTCCGTGATGAGATTCTAATTTCCCTCCCTTTTTAATTTTTTTTTATCTTTCTCGTTTTATTTTCTTCATTTTTTCCTCTTGAGTTTTGTTCTATTGGGGAGGGGTACAGGGGCAGAGGTTGGATACAAAAGAATGGGGAATGAATGGGATCAAGATATATGATGTAAAAAACACACATAGAATAAATAAATTTTATTAAAAATAAAAAACCAAACTGCCTCAGGAAGGTCTGGGTCACAGAGACTGGAAGAGAAACCCAAGAGCCAAAAAAGAAAAAACAATTAGAATCAAGTAAATTACAAAAAAGTCTAAATAGACTATTCTCAACCTGTAGATCATAATCCCTTTGGGGCCACAGGGATCATGTATCAGATATCCTACATATCAGATATTTACATTACGATTCACAACAGTAGCAAAATTACATTATGAAGTAGGATTGAAATAATTTTATGGTTGGGGTCAACACAACATGAGGAACTTATTAAAGGGTCACAGCATTGGGGAGGTTGAGAGCCACTGGGCTAAATAAAGATTCTGCATGCAACTGAAGTGACCAAAACTTGTAAACAATTTAGTATTTACAGTACTCAGAGTAGGGGTTTAGGGTGAAATAATTTAAGGGACTACTAGTAGGACTGAGGCCTTTTGAGATAGGGCCCACCTCCTCAGAAATCAGAGAAAGCCGCAGCATGAGGAGCAGAGGCATGAACCTCAAATAGGAGACAGGTATATTCTAATCATATCTAGTAAAGCAAGCATGTTGGAATTTAAGACAGGAAACAGGCATGCATGAAACTTGCTCTCCAGACTTAATGTAAGTCTTTAAGACAACACTCCACATGGGCTTCCAAAAACAGAGGCTGTGCATGTCCTCAGAGGCCTGCTGACACACAGCTCCCATTGGAGTTGGCTCTGCCTTCTTTCATCTGGCACATCTCTTAGCTTTGCAGGCAGTCTCAGCCAAAGGATTTCGATTGTTGCCTACAAATCACCAACAGCCGCAGTTTAACAAGACTGCAAAAAGATCATTTCTCTCCCACTGCTGAATGCTGACAGATAGAAAAGTCAAAGACTGACAAAGGATAAGAGTCTGAGAAAGACTTTGAGGATGAAACCACCTCTATTCCTAATGTAATATATACCACTTAGTAAATGGTTGTTGATTGTACAACTTACACTAGGCATAGTTTGGGAGTGGAGAAAATCCAACAATAAATTAAGACAGAAGTCCTTGAATTTGTGATACTAAACCTGGATTGAATGTACCCCGAGGCCTGATTTAGGTAAGATGGGAGTTATTGTTCAAGCTTTATTTGAGATATATTTTGCACAGCTGGATGTGGTGTTGCATGTTTGTAATCCTCCTTTCAGGATGCTGAGATAGTAGGATCTTGGTGAATTTGAGGCTAGTCTGGGCTACCCAACAAGACCCTGTCTGCAAGAAAACAAACCAAGATGTATTTTAACACACAATACAACTCATCCATGCAAAGTTAGCAATTCAATAGTTTTTAGTATGTGAGAATCATCATGAATTAATTTTACGATATTTTCATGCTCCTTCAAAGAAACCTTATCATCATTAGAGATTACATCTCTTCTTACTCTGAGGTTAGCAATAGTTTATGTCTGCATTGGTTTACTAGCTCTGGACATACCAAATAAAGAGAATCATAAGATATATGGTTGTAAGTTCTTTAACTTCATCATGCATATTGTATTATAAATTATGATTTCATTTTTTACAAGTTTATCTGCTTCAAAAACTAATGTGTGCACAATGCGATGTATTGCAGTTTATACCCAATTTACACTTTCTCTCATACCACAAGAAAGTTCTGTTCTGACTGAACATAAAGCTTTGAATGGGAAGGTTTTGCTTTAGAGTTAGAAACATTTCAGTCTACTTAAAGATGAGAAAAGGGTTACAAGAAGACAGGTCCACTGAAGGTTCACAGCAGAAGAAAGGCTGGAAGCAATGTGTCTTGACTCCTTACTTTTGCTTCATCATGGAGCTTGCTTAGTGTAGATTTTAAGTCATATTTACTGTTAAGTCTCTGTAATTGACTTAAAGCAAATACAATTATTTTGATTCTTTTCAGTTTATTTCATTTTTCTCTTCTGTAATTTGAGGAAACAAATCAAGAAAATAAGATTTATCTCCAAACAAACATAACGATACATTTTATATTATTTTTATAAAACTACTACAAAAATCATCCATAAAGTTGTGCACCCCGCAATGTTCAGAAGGACATTCTGTAGTTCTCAAATTGACAAGTCACACATGGTATAAAATTTTTTTAAAGGCAACAGCTAGTATATCTATCTACCTTGTATCTCTAGCAATCTGCTTTTCTTTATTTTCTAAATATATTTGTCTCTATGATGCTTGTGTGTGTTTATGAGTGACAAGCCTATGTTCTTGCATTTAAGGTGAATATATAGAGGTCAAAGGATAGTCTTGTGTGTTTATCTTCATTTCCCACCTTATTTGATACAGTGTCTTTTATAGTTTAATGGCCATGTGCACCAGGCTCCGTAGCACGTGATCTTCCAGGGATGCTCTTGTCTTTGCCTTCCATGTAGCAGTGGGGGCACAGTTGCACACTACCTCATCTGGCCTCATGTGGGTTTAGGTTCCATCCTCAGATTCTCACATGTACAGGTCAAGTGTTTGTACCCACAAAGCCCTCTCCCTACTTCCTACTTTTCTGCCCTGAATTGCTTGAAACCATAAAGAATAAATCTTAAAAACAAGCATTAAGTCTATGGTAACATTAGAGGCTGGGAAGTGGGTAAGATTTCAGTGCCTTTGGACTGTATGGTTAGTTTGCTTAGCCTCCGAATTCAATGAATAGCACTGTGTCATGTAACCAGTGCCCACCACAACTGTTCGGAAGGTTTTAGCCTCCACTCAAGTCTGGATTCCAGAAGGAAAAGATTTATTTGAACAGCCATGTAATGAGTAGCTCAGAAGTTCCTAAAACACATCCTTACATTTCTTGAACTTTATCTCACGCAGCTCCTGAAGTTTTCTAATGGTCCTTCCTTTTATGGTGTATTTAACATCCTCTGTAACTTCCAGGTTGCAGCATTTTACTTCGGTTCCTTTGGACTCAACCCCCTGCTTTTGTTTCTTCTCCAAGAACAACAATCTTCAGAATCATGAGTGTAATGAGTGTTAGATTTGGATTTTCTGCCCCTGATTACTATAATACAGGACAGATACCATTTTTGAGGTTTATGCTTCATATTTATTATTCCTTCTCCACACTATCCCAGTCCTAACATATGCTTGGATTTCTTAATGTAGCATTCATCAATACTGATTTCTTATTTCTCTAATAAAGGCAGAAATTGAAATGTTATGTGAATTTTATTTAGCCACTTTGTTCTATTAGATATATGTAAGTAGTATAAGAACCTCTCACCTGTACACAAAATCAAATATGACTAAGTGGTCATTAATTATTCTTCTACATGCAACATACTTCTAAATTCTAATTAACATCTTAAAATATCATTTTATCACCATTAAATTGTATACTATGTTAGATATTAAGAACAGGAGATTTTCATGTGACGGAGACAACAGTAAAGTATCAATCTTCTGAGAAAAACTGACATTATCAGTATGAGCTCTACCATAGAACTACAGTCCCAACCTGTAGCAGGACTATCATGTAATCCATCAGAGACTGCTATTCTCACCTCTTACCCAAGAATGAAGTCATTCAAGACCTTCCACAGCATCTCAGTCCTAGGGCCCAAAGACATGAGGAAAAGCAAACCAGAAATGTCTAAGCCAACTGAAACATTTGATACTGAAAGTTTCTAAAGTCTCCTGTCCACAGAAAGTTTATATTATAACAAAAAACTCTCTTTTACTTTTGGGGCTTATGAATGCTAGGCAAATGCTCTACCACTGACCTACATCCTCAGATGACCTCCATCTCCTGACCCCCACACACAACACAAATCTTTAAACACAACATCTATGTTATTGGAAAGTCAGGAGGAATCAGGGTCTTGTTTGGATTCCAAGGTTATCTTTTCTGTAGTCCTGCAAAGTCATCTTCCTCCTGCCTCCTGGTGTGCAGTGTAAATACCTGAGCAGTGCCTTCCCTTCTCAAGTTAACAACATTCTTAGTCTTTTAGTCCCATAGTCCTCAAATCCCACTCCTTCCACAGCCTGTCTAAAGCTTTCTATAGAGGCCTCGCAGGCTCACAGCTACAGGTTAATGCTCCATAACTAAATGGCTATGATTTGCACAGTTATTTTCTTTTTGTAACCACAGTAATATAAATGCAGTTTGTCTCATTCTAAAACATCCTATTAATTTTTTTTTACATTTTTTGAGAATTTCATACATGATGTATTACACCATTTCTGCACCATAGCATGATGCCTCCAACTCTTCAAATGTCCCCTCCTTCTCAACTTTATGAACTCTTCTTTTTTTAAATTTTTATAGCATTTTAACATGTTTTTCTATTCATTGATAGCATAACCTTTCATATGTGAAAATATGCTGGTTTGGATAATATTACTTGGTTACTCATATATATTTTTTGACACTACTAAAAATCTACTAGATCTGTACAGTTTTGAGTTTTACTCCTTTTGTAGGGCTTTGAGTTATGAGTACCAGGCAAACTCTTCCAGCATAGATGAGTAATGACCTTCAATTACAAGTATTCTAGAAAGGAGGATGATAGTAACTCCCTATCGGCCATCATTGCTGATGTTTCTGGAACATAATTCATTTTGGATGATAGTCAGTGCTAGAAGAAAACTAAAGCACTGCATAAGGATAGGGGTTAATAATTTGGGAAAGTACATTTTAGGTACTTGGGAAACTTCTGAGTGAGCAAAAGTGCTTGTTATAAAATAAGAGGACATGAATTGAAAACTACACAGATGTAGCTGGGCATGGCTGTGGGTGCCTATATCCTCAGAACAGGTAAAGCAGACAGGTGGATCCCAGAAGTTAATGGCCAGCCCTCTGAAATGTTAAGCTTCAGGTTCATTGGATACCCTGTCCCCAAAATTAAGATGGAGAGCAATAGAGGACATTACCCAATCTCTGCCTCTGGTGTCCATATGCTTTATTGGTATGTGTATGCAATGTGCATATGCATACAACACACACATGCAAACACAAAGATGAAAATCGTAAATTAATGATGAGATAAATGAGTATTAAAAGTCCATCATAACAGAAGTCAGGGCAAGAGCTGAAGGTAAGAAGCTGTAGGTAAGAACTAATGTAGACCCTGAAGTGATGTTTATTGGCTTCTGCTTTGGTTTCTAGATCCAGGTCCTGCCTTGGGTTCCTGCCTTGACTTCCTTCAATGATGGACTGTGATGTTGAAAAGTAAGTGAAATAAACCCTTCCCTCCCTGAATAACAGCGCTGTGGCAATCTTGATTCTCTTCTCTTTTTATCAAAGGATCATGGTTGCATTTGATCGTTGGGCAGGAAAACTATGCACCTTCATGACTTGTGCATCAGTTTCTGCCTCCATGTTCCTGCTTTATTTCATTTTCTTTTTTTGCTTGTCTCAATGATAGATTGCTGTCTGAAAGTTGTAAGATGAAACAAAATCTTTTCTTCCCAAGTTGCTTTTGATCATGGTGGTGCTTTTGATCACAGCAAAAGGAAAGTAACTAAGACAGGAAGGAATGAAGGAGATGGAATGAAATCTATGGGAGGACATGTCTTCAATAGTATGGAATAGAGTTGTCAGAGCACCAATAGAAAGTCTTGTGGAGTGAGTTACTTTCCATGAAAATGGTTGCAACAAAAGAGCAGGCCTGACTTCTGAATTATCCTTTATCTCCTGTTTCACCATGTGATCCCTCTCATACGCCTTTTCACCATGATGCCATCTAGATGAAGCCTTAGTAGAATTTGAATAATTGGGGTGACCTGATTTTGGATTTTCCACACTCTCATACCAAAAACCTTTTCTTTATAAATTATTCATCTAAGGTATTTGTTCATAGCAATTAAAAACTGATTAATATACTACTCCAGGGTTTCATAATGAATATGTAGCTTACTTCCCCCATAGTTTAAAAGTCCCACAGTTAACACATTTTGGAAGTGGAGAAAAGTGATCATAAATTATCCCCATTGAAACAGTAACTGAAGAAGGGCAGCTCTTCATTTGTGACAGTCACTACTCTGTCATCACACACTAGAGCAAAGACAGAAAAATAATTTTGATAATTATTTAAATATGCATTAAATATACCTCAATGATTAAAGGGATGTAATTGAATAAGATCGGAATGCATGGAAAGCCTTATCACAGTTCATTTCATTTCAGGCTGACTATTAGCTGATCTGCTGTAAAAGAGAAACCACAAAGGGAAGATGTACATATAGAAGTTCATGGCCCCCAAATTATCCCATAGGCTTATGTATCTTTATGCTTGGTGACCAGGTGGTGAATTGTTTAGGAAAGATAAGGAGATGTGGCCTTGTTGGAGGAAATGTATCACTGGAGGTGGGTGTTAGGTTTTCAAAACCCACACAGGTCCAGTCTCTCTCTCTCTCTCTCTCTCTCTCTCTCTCTCTCTCTCTCTCTCTCT
>CABHPQ010150173.1:18970-36554 GCA_902168405.1 Peromyscus aztecus
GTGTGTGTGTGTGTGTGTGTGTGTGTGTGTGTGTGTGTGTGTGTGTGTTGGAACTGATGGAACTGATTCTGCATATTGCCATTCTGCCTATTTAAAATTCCCATTGCTTGTGATGTTGCACAGAGGTCTTGAACAAACTTCTAATGCCCCATCATATTTAACAATCTAAAGCAGATTTTGGCTCCCTACCTCTCTGTCTGTTTTTTCTGTACCCATAAATCTGCAGATATATTCTGATAACATTTAAGAGAACACATTTTTATTCCCATCTGGCTTAAAATAAGAAAAAGTTGCCTTGGGTGAGAAAACAGTACCATTTACAGGCTTTGATAAGACAGCAGAAAAACCAGACAACTAAATTTACATCCACAAATCTCAAGGCAATAAGTAAGTGTATGGAATCCAGAAAGAGAAAATTCCACTGGGCTAAACGTAAAAAGCAGAGGCAGAGAGGTATGTCTGTTCAGTAAATTTTACGTATCTATTTCCTGAGAGCCATTCCCTACTAGGAATTCCACTGGAGATGCCTCAGGTTCTGTGCTTGGACAAAGTTCACCCCCAGTATGGACAATGTAGGAGTGTAACAGCAGTCACCATCCACAAGAGTAGCAGAAAGATGGCAACAATAACATTGGAATTAATCATTTCTGCCATTTTGTGTTCTATGTTAAGTCACATGCTTAATCTTCTAGATCTTCATGTTAAGCACTGGATAGAGACAATTGAAAATGATACAAGATGAAGAAAGGTTAAATAGCTCATTAAAGACAAAGTAAAGAGTGGGAAAGTCTACAAGCCAGACCTTTGGACTGTCTTATGGTACCTGCCTTTCAAAAATCCTTAAGAGGAGTGGAAGACAAACCCCTTCCTAAAAAGGAAAAATAGAATTTTCATTTCTGGAAATAAGATATAAAAAGATAATGCAGTCACCTAGTCGGAGCTTTGTAATACTGGGATTCATATAAAACTTTTAGGGTCACAAATCCTGGGTTACAACATAGTTATGTCACTAACTATGTTCAGCACTGAGCCAACTAATTAACCATTTTTTCATGGGTTTTCTCATCTACAAAAGGGATTAAAGTAGTGTTTCCTTTTGTAGCTCTTTCTGAACATTCACTTGGTTGATAAAGTAAAATGCTTACATGTATCAACTGTAGAGATGTAGAGATGTTAGTCAATACATGCAAAGTACCTATTTTATATATATAATATGTATATATTAACTATTGTGATTATTATTCTGTGCTTTCTGACTGACTGACACAGAATTGAAGTGGATAACTTCTTTTAAGATCATTTTAGTGAACTTCTCATACAAATCTCAGTTCCCATGTGTCTCCATTCCACACACCTAATTTATGTTGTTCACTTGTCTCTTCATACCTTTCTCCTCTCAAGGGATTCTCTATGCTTTTCAATTCTGTCATTCCCATCTTTTTATTATATTGTTACTTCCTTCTATTTTCTTCATATAAAAGACAAAAGTGACCCATAACTTATATCACAATCTTCCAATCTTACTGCTGTCCCACTTTACAGGTCCTGCTATTCAGTCAGCACATCATAGTGCTATGTTCTAGCTTTTCATTTTTTGAGGTATCAGGTCAATTTCTAGCAGAATGCATACACAGAGAAGTGAGGTCTTTGTGCTAGCTTGGTGACCTGTATTTTTTCCACCATCATACTATAACTTCACATCCATTATGTGGAATAAGTAGAGGAGAGAGAGAAAGAGGAAGATTTTTTTTACCCTTTTATCTTCTGCACTATTTTGGGATGTGGCCTTTTTGTACAAGGTCCTTATTATATTGTATGTCATGGATCATATATCATATATACTTCATTTCTACTCATTTTAGAAAACACTTCCTTTGATCTCTTTCCATCTCCACATATATCTTTTTCACTGCCCTCTTGGAGGAATTACAAATGAACATGAATGTTTTCTGAGCTGTAATCCAGCACTGTGGTGGAATGTATTTTCCTGACCACTACATTGTTATAAACAAAACTCACACCGTAATTTTCCCTCAAATGACATCACAGGATTTTCTGTCCAAAATACGAATATCTTTGGGTGAGGGAGGTGACCAGAAGTGAAAATAGATGGAGGAAAATGATATACTATACTCGGTAAAGTCTGTATTCAGCATATTTTGAGCCAACATCTGTTCCTTAGATGTAATCATATGTCTCTATGTATTTTTAATAGCTGAGTGCTCAAGTACAAAATATTTAGAAACAATTGACTTATAATCAAACCCTTGAAAGTCTATAAAATATGCAATATTTATTTCAGATGTCATAGAATACCATGATTTTATTTCAAAGAATAATGGAAGGGGGTGAAGAAATGGGTTAGTTGGTAAAATACTTTCTGTAGAAGCATGGGGATCTGAGTTCAATCAGCAACTTTCCACATTAAGAAAAAAGTGAGAGAGAGAGGGATGAACTGAGGAGACACTCATCAGTAAAGTTACAGATGTAAAAATGTGAAGATCCTAATTCAAGTCCAGAAGCCATGTTGAGGCAGCGCTAATCTGTAATCCCAGAGTTGAGGATGGAGAGATAGGAGAACTCATGAGATTTACTGACAAGTTTGTCTAGCTGAATTGATGATTTCCAAATTCTGTGACAGATCCTGTCCAAAAAAAAAGTAACTAATATTGGAAATGCTCCCACATATGCTTGGACTGCACACACATGAACTTGTGTACACACAAATGAGATTTTTTTAATTTTCACAAAATTTTTACAAATCCTTGAAGAAATTGAAAAGAAGCATTTGTTTTTTTGTTCATTGTAACTGAGAAGCCTAAAGCCTTTATGTAATTTTATACAGCAAAATCAAGATATTTGGCAATTATTGTCAGTTTTATGAGATCTCTATTTTAATGCATGAGGAATGTGACATTGTTTTGACATTTCTATTTGCTACTCTAAATGAAATGGGTAGACTTTTTTAAAAAATTAAAATATATGTATGTGCATGTCTGGATATGTGTAGGTGCCTGTGGAAACCAGAATAATCAAATATTCCTGGAACTGGGGTTACAGGTAGTTATAAGCTTCTCTACACAGTACTGGGAACCAAATCCAGGTCCTTTACAAAAGCAGCATGTGTTTTAAACCCCTGGACCATTTCTCTGGATTAACCTGAATGAACTAATACCTGGCAGGTATGGTAGCTTCTACTGGGACAGCACTTTAGTAAGTGAGATTGTTTATGTTAATAAATCACTTGCAACATACACATGAGCTCTAAAATTGAGTTCTTTTAGGATTGCTAAATTTACATGTTTTTGTTATTTTACAAGAGAGACACTGAAAGACTCCCATAAAGCCATATGGTTTCTCTAAATTATCACCCTGCTCAGTATCAGAACCAGGGCAAGGGCCCCTGTCTTTGGATGCCTGTGATTAGTTTTATAATAACAGTTTGCATCTTCAATGTTTTCACCTCTGTCATCTATTTCTTAAAAATATATCATAAAGTGATAATGATTGTGCACATAACCTAAGGACTCATGCCAGAGTTATTTGCTCAGTTGGCGTTGCTTTTAAGTGATATTAAAATAATATTAACTGAGAAAAGAACCAACTGTGGTAGAAAGTTGCAGAAAAAGGTGAGTAATTCTTATCAGTTTATCTTGAAAACCCAGGATGCATAGGGGTCAAGTACAAAGATAATATTAGAAAGCCAAACTGCATATTTGAAGTATAGATACTTTTGAGGACTACAGCCAAAGACACACTCACAGTATGACACGTCTGGATTCTCAGCTATTCCTTGTGTAAGGAATTACAGCCTTTCTCCTCCAATCTCTCATATAGTTCCTGTGTTCCTGTGGAGGCAGCCACACTGGCCACAGCTTGTGGAATGTTTGCTTTCCTTTGATGCTTCCCAACATCCCCAGAAACAGAGATGGCAGGTGCACTTTTCTAACTCACATTTAGGCAATAGCTGGCCTCCTCAGAGCTCCAGTGTGGAAGTCACACCCTTGGCTGAAGTTCAGGGCAGTTCAGATACCTGGTGCAAGGCCACAATCAACAACAATAACTGCAGAGCGGAAGTCCTATTGTCAAAATAAAAGGAGCCCTGAAGTCAAGGCTACTGTTAGGCTTTTCCCAATATACCTGCCTTTTTTTTGTTTTCTTGTTTTGTTTTGTTTTGTTTTGTTTTTTGAGAAAGTACTCCATGACTGTTCCATTTCTTAAGGCGATTCTACAACAAAAAGAATTGTTTTGAAGTATAGCTAGCACAATGTTTAAGGAAGAGGTGTTTTTTGTTTTTGTTTTTTGTTTTTTGTTTTAAGTCTGCTTGTTTCCCAAGTTCTTAATTTTGCCCACAATCTTAAGTCTGAGTAGTTTCCACCTAAAACATACATCGTGCTCAAATTCAGTCTTCTCTAAGATAAAGTGCAGTCACCAGTGCAAAGCCTTGTCCATTCTAGTGACTGTCCCATGCACAGAGCATGACTGCTCGTTCTCCCTAACAGTACACTTGAATGACACTCTGATGCTCAGGACATTTTCATGCGCTAATTTTTAATTTCAGGATCACAGTTCCATTTCTCTTGCAATAGGTAGTCTTATTGGCTTTCCGCACAATCTTGGCTGTATGTTTCACAGAGGACCACTACCTAAAAGCATATCCCTCTAGCATATATAATCCAGGATTTTTATCTTTTCAAGTATCTTAAGGTACTTGCTTTGTAAAACAATGAATCCCAGATGGACAGAATGTCAGAGATGGTTTATTCCTTACAAATCACAGGTGTCTGGTAACCTTACATGCAAAAGGCTTAACAGTATTTGTCCAATATCATGTGCACACTTGTATCCCTGTGCATTATTTTGATAATTTTCAAAGTATCTCATTATTTGTTATCATTATTATTATATATTTAGAGTAACCTGTGGTCAGTAAGCGTGTGTGTGTGTGTGTGTGTGTGTGTGTGTGTGTGTGTGTGTGTGAGTGTGCGTGTGTGCGTTCGTAGATGTGCCCATACCACAGTGTACCTGTTAAGGTCAGTGAGCAAATCCAGATTTTATTTCTTGCTTTGACTTGCCTTTTGCTTTGTTTGAGATAGGGTTTCTTATTGTTTGCTGCTGTTTGTACGTACTAGGAAGCTGGCCCATACTCTCCTATAGTTTCTTATGCCTCTGTCTCCCATCTCACCATGGACATCCTGCGATTCCAGATGTGTGGTACCACATCCAACTTTACTTAGGTTCTAGAGATTTAAACTCAGGTCCTCACATTGCATGGCAAGTGCTTTACCCACTGAGCATTCACCTCAGCCTAGTGAGTGACTTTGTATTAGGAATGTAATTACATTGAAATTGAGTCAATTAATCAAGGTAAAAGTAACCTCCAAGTATTCATAGATGGTCACTCTCATTTTATTTTACAACCAAAATCTTAATGAGGAAGACATATTGAAGTCAAGCCTCATACACCAAACAGCTAACTTGTGAATACAAAGACAAAGTCAAGGGAAGTTAGGAGTTCTACCCCAGTGAACATGAATGATAGGGAAGTGTTAGCCTTTTCGTTGATATGGAAGATGCTTTAGAGGTCTGGATATGTCAACCAGTCATGTCATTTCCTTAGGCCACATCTTAATCCAGAGCAATGATCTCACTCCATTCAATGCTGTGCAAGCTCCGAGACAGGAAGAAGCTACAGAAGAAAAACTTGATGGTGGTGGAGGCTGAGTTCTAATGTTTAAAGAGAGAAGCTGTCTCATTAGCCTAAAAGGGCAAGGTGAGAGGAGACAAATACAGATACATACGCTGTGTAACTTACCCAAATGATGAACATGAGATCATTGTTGAGCTATCTACCCCAAGCTACAGATGTCCATACACATGAAACCACCATTAGAACAAGATGCCATCTATTTTATGTAGCTAGAGAGAAGGCAATGTCTGGCATCGAAGCTTCAGAGACAGGCTGACTCTCTTCTTAAGGACTTGGGCAGTTTGTGATTTTTGAGGCCAACACTCATTTATGAGTCTAAAACTCCTGGAGCATTAAATAGTTATAGCAAATCTCTGCCCATTTCTATAAATGGAACAATGTAGCTTGGGTGGTGGCACATCTGTTAACCATAAGGCCTAGTGAATACTTTAAGCTGGGAGTTGAAATCTGCTCATCAGAAAAATGAGAAAAGGATTCTTCTCAAACTGTTACTGCTCTTTCACAATGCACCAGGTCACCTAAGATCAGGAGATCCATAATAAAATTAATTTATTTTCCTCCATGCTCAAATCATAGCCATTCTGTAGTCCATCTATTGAGGGGTTACTTTAAAATTCAATTTTTTTTTCAGTTAGCAGATACATCTGGTAAAATTATGACTTCTATGGATAGTGATTCCTTTCAAGGATTTGGTTAAAGTATATTTAGACTTTTTTTGGAAAGGACTTACCAATCTTAATGCCAGGTAAGACATATTCTGATCTATGGGAGGTTAAAGTAATACAAGAGTTTGAAAGAAGTTGAGTACAATCTTCTTGAATGATGGAGGGGTTCAAAGCTTTAATGAAGCTAGTGATTTTATGTCTCTTGAAAGTATTGATATTTTTAAGTGCTTTTTAAAAAATCTAATATATGCATGTTGGGGCTGGTAAGATAGCATGGCTCACTGGGTAACAACACTTTCCAAATAAGCCTGATGAACTAAATTCATTCCCCAGAACCTCATTAAAGATTATGATGTGCTGACATGTATTTGTAATCCCAAGGTGCCTATGGTGAGATGGGGGCAGAGATGAGACATTTGTTTTTTTCTGGAAGTGCCCAGACCAGTTAGCTTGGAATACACAGAAGAAACAAGAGAAACTTTACCTCACAAAGTGGAAGGAAAGAACAGACTATTTAAACTTGTCCTCTGATCTTAACACAGGCACCTTGGCATGTGCATACCTGTACTAACACACACATACCAGAAACACACACACACAAACACAACTAGTAAAGTAAAAATAATATATATAGATATTAGAATTGTTATTTGAGTCACTGACTTGAGTTATTAAAATATATGTGAGTTATTTTTTTAGACATAATACTATTGTGTACTCAATATATTATAACATAGCTTAAATATAATTATTATATACACTGGAATCCAAAACATATGTTGAGTTATTGGAATAATCACTTCATTAGTGTTCAAAAATCAAATCTATAATCCATAAAACATCAGAATTATTCCAGAATACAATTTTGAAAGTCCATCTGTATACCTACAGGAATAGATAAATTCATCTCAAGAATAAAATAAATTCAAACAATGTACATTTTTTAACTGATTTTGAGAAACATTTTTAAATGTTTATTACATATCTATAAGAGGAAAGAAACACTCTGATTCAATTCTTTATGTGTCTTCTAACTATTTATAATGATTAAGTTCACTAAACATATTAAGTCTTTATGCTCCTATGTAATTTAGGAAAGCTAGGTTTCATTGACATCATGTAATAAACTCGAACATTCAATAATGTAAACAATTTGCTTAAATACTCAATATATTGTCACAGTTTAGGAAGTTATTTATGATATTCAAGAATAAATTAACTAATAACAGCTTTAAACAAATATCTCAGAGAGTTAGTAAAAATAGGTTTTCACTCATTATTTTTCCAGTCAATATTTATGGTGAATCAACTGTTGTTGTGTACTTATCTGGTTGCTAGTAGAAAACACTAACTGAACCACATGTAGGTTCAAACTGGTATTCATAAACTTAACTCCTACTGTAGTTCTTACTGATGTGTGAATTTTTACCATAAGAACTTCCTGTCCTTTATGTCCTAACATGATATTAAAGCAAATCATATTTATTCAGGAGTCTCATGATTTTTTTTCCTATAGCAGCACCAAATTGTAGTTAGTAAGAACACAAAAAATAAGTAAGAAAATAATTAAAGATAATTTTTATAGATTTTTGACACCTAAATCTTTAGCTTACTACATTCATACTTTACCTTATAGAAAAAACAAAAACAAACAAAGAAAACCACCTTCATAGATTAGGTACAAAAATATAATATACCCACAATAGCTAAGAGACAATTTCAAGTAGACTCAAGACAAATGGCTGGATGTTAACAACATATAAGATAAACAATTAGACTCTGACACGGCTGATAGTAAGAAGTGAAAGGTAGGAAATATATGAGGATCCAGGCTCTCTTAGGTTTCCTTCTTATTCCAACATGAGGCCAAAGACTGACCCTTGAGGACCCATGTCTTCTACATTCGAGGATTCTGACTCCTTACTTATTTGAGTGAATGAAAGGCTTTATTCTTTCCATTGTGCACTGAGGTCACCAACAGGAGCTGCCTGTCTTCTGTGGCTCCTGCCTCCACTGAGTAAGGTGGCCAGCTTCTGCTTGGAAGAATGTCTAGAGTAACACTAACTTAGGGATGGAAGCCACTTCACTGCTCCTTATCCAGTTTCTCTCAAGCTTCCCTGATCAGGTTTTCAGACCTTCCAAATGGTATATAATTAATTATCTGAACTGAATTTTGACTATATCTTAGGCTCTGAATAATGTCTATATCTCCTGAGTGGACTCTTAACACATCTCCTGTGTGCTCAGTGTTTCTGGGCAAATATGTTCATGGACAAATAAAGTACCTATTTAAAGCAAAACCACAGTTCAAATCCATCAAAAGTAGCTGCAAATAGGCTTTTCTGTTGTTTGTAAATCAATTTTTCTTATAGAGTCTCTTTAGCCCAAGCCACAAGAGCTTCACTTTATTAGCCTCATTGACACAGTTTGTGAATGGGAAGGCAAGAGCGATTGAAGAGAAACATCCAAAGGCATGAAATAAAACTAACTCAAAGTGACAGCATCATGGATTATTAGCCAGTGACTTTAAACAGCCATTTAGTGCATCACAATTTTGTCTGTGACAACCCTGAAATCAAGGCATCAGCAGGTCCATGCTTTCTGTAGAGGCTTTGAAGTATAACATACTCCACTGCTCACTTTGCTGTCTTTGGTCAACTTCATGCACTTAGGCAGATGCATGCCTGCATCCCTGCCTCAGTGGTCACATGCTATCCTCTCTGAGTATCGCAGTGTTCCAACTTCCCTCTTATTATGGCATTAGTCACTGGACAAGGTCTATTTTAACTCTGTATGTCCTCATTTTAGGCTGATAACTGCGAAGATCTAAATAAGGTCACAATATGGTTCCAGTGGACATAGATTTGGGGACAGGGGCATTCTTCAACCTTCTGTGAATTAAGAACTAAGGTAACATTTGCATTGTAATTAATCCCAGAAATTAAAATGACCCCTCAGAAGTTGTTATATGAAACTTTACGACAAACAGGATTTTAAGGTACACGTGGTCAATCAGTAGGCAGCTAATAACTGAATATTTCAATAGTATATGATGTACTGAATACAGAAAATATATAGGAGAAATTAAAAATAGTCCCACATATAAAATTTAAAAACTAACAATGAAGCTTTTAGATAGCAAGTGTGCTTGTCTTACATTAACCTTCTGTGTATCATGGGGCTAAAATATTAAATGCAGTTAAATAATTGATTATCAAGTAGCAAATATTTCATAGAAAGTATTCAGTAACTATTGGAATGGACAGCAAAGAGAATAAAGATTTTTCAATTTTCTGAAGATTGTTTGTTCTCATTAGAAAGTGGTATTTTATTAGAAAGCTGCTTTTATAGTTTTAAAAATGGTTTGCATAATTCTACTCAATACCATTAGTTTTGTTAGTATTTTAAACACTAGTGTTTAAATATTATTGAATTATTTAGTTATCTAGAGCTAAATTTCATGTTAATATTTAAAAGTTACTTAAAACTTCTACAAGTGTATAGTTTTATATTTTTTCTATTCAAATTGATATTTAAATTTGAATATTTAAATATCCTAATTATAATACCAACATTCATACTGTCACTGGTCATTCTATGCATGATAATGACTATGAAAGGTACAGTGCTAAAAGAACACTGATTTTCTATATTCTCTTGTACTTTATCACATTCATCTAAGTATCCAGTAATTTGAAAAAAACAATGATTATCTTGAACATTGACATTTATATCTCTATATATATAGGACTATCAACCCAAATACAGAATCTCTATGTGTTAGGAATCAAAGAGGAGGTTATATGAAGACAACAATGGATTGGATTGATCCATCTGAAGGTAAAGGATGCTTAGAAATTCCAGAATCTCAGAAAAGATAGGAAGGTATATTGTCTAGAGTCTTTGGAGGAAGCATAACCCTTTAGAACCTTTTTTTAGATTTACGGACTCTAGAAGAGAAGGAAGCAAACCTCTGTTATTTGAAGTCATTCAGTTTTCTGCATCATGGCATACTTATCCACACTCTTAGGCATCCACATAGTAGAAATAAAAGTCTGTCTGATCACAGAGACTTGTACATATCTAGACATAACAGTTGTATTTGTATAGCCACAAACTGGAATATGCAAATTTTTATCAATAAGTGTATGGATAAAAATCTTTGACTACAAACTTACTGGACAGTCACTAAAGAATACTAAATGAATGAATCATGAAGGTATGAAACAGCAACAAATTTTAACAATATTATGTTGAGTGAAAATAAACAGAAATTTAAAAGGGAATAATGTTTTACAAAATAAACATTTATATGAAACACTGTAAAGGTCAAAATAATCTCTTAAAACATAAAGCAGGTCAGCATTTCCCTGGGAGAGGATGAGGAAGGATTAGAGGAAGAAGAAAAAGGATGTGGAGAAACTGTTTTGGATGATGGGAAAAGGTCATTATCTTGATTTGTGGTGATGATTTATGGTTGTACACATGTGTCAAAGCTCATTAAATCATACACATTACAATGTGCTGCTGATTGTATGTCAACTATACTTCAATAAAGCTGGAAAAATTAATTTACTGGGACGAGTGCCATGAGAAAGGAGCCCTGAAAGAGTTTGTGGATGCAGTGAGATGGAACTTATCCAGGCTCATGCTGAGAGGCATAAAAATGAGACTTAGGAAGACATCATGCATTAACATTGAAGGAGGATAAACTTGTCTACAATAGTGGAATTTATGATTTGGGAGAATATCTTAGCATGAAGGAAGTAAAATGTATGAATTCAAAGAAGCAGAGGATTTGGAATAACTTTCACAAGCTGAATTATTTCTTGAAGTTTAAAGAAAACAGGTAAAGAGAGGTGGAGAGTTAGAGTTTGAGAAGCAGGAAGCATGGACAAGACTCACATTTCATTTTAATGAGTTAATTTTCTCTGGAGAGTTGTAGGAATTTTTGGAGTGCTTTGCTGTGAGAAGTTACCTACGCTACTGTTTTAAGACAACTGTAAATGAGGAACTGAGAATATATGTGGCTGATTAGTAGTCATATACTATATAGAAATTTATGAGGGAAATATTAAAAGTTCTAACATTAACTATAAATCAGTTTTCTTTATACTCAGAATAGTTTTTGAAATTTGTGCATTTACTTTCTGTGTATCTGCAGCAGACTGGAGTCCTATTTTCACAAGTAAAAACATTAGCTGGTATCCTACCACAAACAATTTTTTTATTTGTAGATGTAACCAACCGTCTTATTAAATAAGAAACACAGAGCCAATACAGAGATGAAAGCCAAGAGGTCAGAGCAATAGCTAAGAGCTAAAAACCTTACCCTTCACTGTCGTGTACCTCTCTGAAAGAGACCTACTTCCTGTGTCTGTCTTTTTTTATAGAGTTTCTGTTCTGCCTTCTCATTGGTTGTAAACCCAACCACATGACCTCCTTGTGACTACCTGTCTGTACAGACCTCCAGGTCTTCTATGGTTGGTATTGAGATTAAAGGCATGTGTCTCCAATGTGGCTGTATCCTTGAACACACAGAGATCTACCTAGCTCTGCCTACCAAGTGCTGGAATTAAAGGTGTGCACCACCACCGCCCAGCTTCTGCGATGGCTTGCTATTAGCTCTGACCCCCAGGCAACTTTATTTATTAACATACAAATAAAATCACATTTCAGTACAAATAAAATATCACCATATTTATTTGAATAGTATTCTGCAGTGGTTTTAAAAGTAGTAGTTTTAAAAGACACTCTTTTATCATCTTTACATTTTAAAAATGCCTGTGGCACCATTACAAATTTTATACCCTCGAAGCTCTGCCATAAAAAAATATAAGAATAGTGAGAAGAATAATGGTTTTTATAAGTCCATTATGGCTACACTATTCCTTATCTAGTCTGTTGCTTATCTTACTATATTATGCTTAATTCTAATATATATATATATACATATATTATATATACTTCCTCATACTCAAATATGTATAAAAACATAAACATATCTACAAAACCTCTGTAAAATTTTCATTTCTACAAATTGTAGTGTGTGTGTGTGTGTGTGTGTGTGTGGGTGAGTGTGTATGTGTGTGTATATGTGCATGTTTGTATACACTAATTTCTACCACTTAAGCAATATATCACAGGCATTGCTCTGACATTTAAATTTCTAGTTTATAATAGAGCTGACAAAACATGTATCCCCTCTTTTACATAAGAATGCCAGGTTCCATAATTTCAAATGGAAAAGGGTTTCTCCTAAGAGTTGTCACATTTCAATTATATATAATCCCAGATGTGGCAGTTTAAATGAGAATGACCCAATAGACTAATACATTTGAATGTTTGCTTCCCAGTTGGTGAAACTGTTTAGGAAGGATTAGGAGGTGTGGTCTTGTGGAGGGAAGTGGATTATTGGGGTTGGGCTTTCAAACACTCATGCCAGGCCCAGTCTCCTTCTCTTTCTGCCCTGTGCTGTGCTTCAGATACTTCTCCAGAACCATGCCTGCCTGCTTCCCTGCCATGATGATGATGGACTAACCCTCTGAAACTGTAAGCAAACCTCAAGTAAATTCTTTCATTTTTAACTTGTCTTGTTCATGGTGTCTCTTCATCAGCTATAGACCCATAACTAAGACAGCAACCCACTTCATATGGGAAAGTCCAAAGTAATTTTCTATTTTGAATAATATAAGAACAATCCTACATATACCCCTTTAAAAATATTGTATTTAATAATAATGCATTTTCATGAACCTGGTGAGATAATTGCTGACAGGGTTCCTTCTCACTCTTAACCTTTTCCAGACCATTCTTTCCAAAATTCAAGAGGAAAAATCTTTTGGTTTATATTCTTGTAAGATGCTGGCCTTTGAGTCCTGTACTTAAACTTGAGCTCCCTGCAAAATGTCAGAGAAATAATTTAATGCATAAGCCTTTCTCAGGCAGTACATCAGGATAAATAATTATAAAAACATCTTGAAGGGATACAAGAATCCCAAAGTTCCAACTGTGCAATAAATCACAAAGTAAGTTTCTTTTTTTCTGTCATTAGCCAATGAAGTTACATTATGCTGGGAAGAGAATTGCTATTTAAGTTTTGGCTATATATGTAAATAATGAGTGAGTGAATGCATGCAGGAAATATGTCCTTTTTGAAGTATGCAAGAGACAGACATGATAATTCAGTCCCATATTCCAGCACTTTGGAGGTTAAAGAAAGAAAATTCTGAACTCAAGGTCAGCATCAAATAAATAGCAAGATTTTTGTGTCAAAAAAATCCATAAAACAGCAAGGAAACAAACAAAATGAAATGAAGAAGATAGGTGAAAGAAACCCACCCAAACATAGAAAGCCATTTAATATCCTTTAAAATTAAACTTCCAGAACTATTAGTAATGCTAGTAGAGCATTCTTGCTGAACTAGAATAAAGTAGTGGACATAGTAGTAACTATTATGATTTGTGAAACCCCCAAATCCATGAAATCTCGAAAATAAGGGGGCAATAGTTTCCAACTGAAGCATGATTTGATCTCAGGTTCTTTGACCACACTAGAAATATATCTTAGCTAAACACCTGCAATTGCAATGGACATTGAAATATCCCAAATAATTAAATGATGGGATTTGGGTTTTTTTTTATTTTTGTTTGTTTGTTTGTTTTTGATATTTCTTTTTTTCTCTTTTTTTATTATTAAGAAATTTTCTATTCACTTTACATACCAACCACAGATCCCCCTCTTCCCGCCCTCCAGCCTCCCCGCCAACCTATCCCCCATTCCCACCTCCCCCAAATCAAGGTCTCCCATAGGGAGTCAGCAGAGCCTGGCACACTCATCTGAGGCAGGTCCAAGCCTCTCCCCCCTGCACCAAGCCTGCTCAAGATGTCACACCCTAGTCACTGGGCTCCAAAAAGCCTGCCCATGCACCAGGGATGGATCTTAATCCCCCTGCCTGCGGGCCCCTCAAACAGTTCAAGCTAAACAACTATCTCATGTATACAGAGGGCTTAGATTAGTCCTATGGGTGCTCCACAGCTATTGGTCTACAGTTCATGGGTTTTCACTAGTGTGGCTGGTCGTCTCTGCAGGGGATGTCGAGATCATGATGGGAAAATGTTGGAATTTGTAAGGATTTATGCTGAAATAAGGAAGGCAAGTATTTTAGCTTGGCTAAAGATTTTACGGACTCACAAACCATCATCAACAAGAACTTTTGATCAAATAACTGCAGAATAATAACTACAGTGATAGTAGTGTATCTACACCTACCAAAAGAAAAATGGATAAACTCCTATGTTTAAGGTTTACTACATCTTATATATTGCATTTTACATATAAATGTCTCAGGATACCTTTAAGAGAACTCATTGACCTTTGACCTCAGGTATTGTTCTTCTGTGATGATGAATGGACTCTCCTCCCTCATTCCAATTTTTCAAATCTACTTGCATTCTGATTCTAAAGTCCATTTGAAGACTTTTCCTCATTTCATCTTCGATCTCCACTTAAAATTCTCAAGAATGATTGAATGATCAGCCAATTTTTGTTTGAACAATCTTGGAAAAAATAGATCCTTGTGTATTAGTGTAGACATTAGATTCCATTATGTCAAGTGTTCCTTCTCAAAAAGCTAAGTTCAGGGTCATGAAAACACAAGTCAAATATGATTACACATGCCATGTGGAGTTACTTCATCAAGGTAATTTCAAAAGAATAAGAAAGAGGGCAAAGATATGTCATAGAGATAGAGAAATGTCTAATTGCCTTTTTACATTGGAAATGAGGATTCCTAATATAAATGCTTGCCTAAAGTTACTGACCTACTAACATACACATGCACACACAGAGGCATGGGCATTGCAACAACTCTGAATGAGCTCTAAATTTATTTACCACTTTCAACTGTTTGGATTTCAAGACAAGAAAACTGGAGAGCATGAATAATAAGTATTGAAGAAAATCAAAAATCTGTATACTGTACAATGGGATCAGGGTATTTTAATGAGAATAAAGTAGTTAATAGCAATTACATATTCTCAATGGAAACCAAGACATGCCTTCAAGAGAAAGAATTCGAGTTTGAGCTTGAAGAAAAGTTAATCTTAAGCATCAATATTAACAAAGAACAGCATGTACAACAGAAACAAAGACGTGTCCCATGAAAATTTTATAACTTTAGAGAATGATTATCTATAAAATATGTGTTAATTGTATGATATTTCTATAGAAAATTTGCTAAACCAGCTTCTATTTTTAAAAATTACTTAAATATTATATGGATATGAATGTTTTTCCTGTATGCATTATGTGCCCTACATGTGCACCTTGTGTTCTCAGAGGTCAGAAAAGGGCATTGGAGCTCCTGGAACTGGAGTTCCAGATGGCTGTGAGCCACAGGGTTGATGCTGGAAACTGAACCTGGCTCCACTGCTCAGTGGGGCAACAATCACTCAACTGCTGGGCCATCTCTCAAACCTCCAAACTAGCTTTCCAGAAACCTTTTTGTGAGTGCTAGAGGGTGGTTAAGAGCACTTACTGCTCTTACAGCGCATTCAAGTTCTGTTACAAGTACCCATACATGGTGGCTCACTACCATCCAAAACGCTGGTTTCAGTGAAACCCATTAACCTCTTCTGACTGCTGTAGGCACCAAGCCTGAATGTGGTACACATACATACATGCAAGCCAAATATTCACACACAAAATAAAATAAATAAATCGAATTTAATTTTAGTATTTTTTGTGCTTCAAATAATCACAATGTTATAGAGCTTCTTCATGTGATCGTTTTAAAGATACTGAGCTTAAGCAAGATAAAGCAAGCATAGTTAACACTTTGTCTCTAAATACATTACTCGTGGTGTCAGGAAAGTGCTGGATAAATGTTTGGTCAATGGATGACATGAAAGAAGCCCTGGAAAAGAAGAGAAAACATTAGTTATGTGAATTTTAAAGCCAGAAATGAAGTTTACTATTTGCAAATGTGTGTTTTGTGTGACATCACTTCTATTTTGAATACTGACAACATATTAAAATCCATAAGTTAACTTTAATGTGCAATGTAAAGTTTAAGCAAATTATGTTAGTATTAGAAAACCATAAATAACATATAAATCACTTCATGTAATTGATAGATAAATTGACCAAAATGATGTATTTCAATTGAAACTATGTATAAGTATTAAAATAGGTTATGAAATGAAATGAGAGATATAAACAGTAGATGCATATTTTACTATTCCAAAACTATTGTTTGTGCTTTCCAAGATCCTCCCACTCTGACCATAGCTTCAGAGTGTGAAAAATAATTTCATGATCAGAAGACCCCAGTTATAAACTCTGCATGGGTTCACAAGCACAGTTGTTAAGTAAGAGAAACATTAAAAGTGTTATCATCACAGAGATGTAAGATTATGGTAAGTATAGCTGAAAGAGACCAGACAAGAGGTAATAGGAATAGTCAGGAAACTTACGGTCCCTGGATGAGCAGCAACTGTGGTTAAGTGTGACATAATAGCAATAATACTGAAGTAAGGGAATGGTACAGGTGTTCACTATTTGGATTGGAGGATGGGGGAGCACAAATAGTCAAAAGCATATTTTTAAACTGAGCGCCCTAGTGCTGTTAGCACAAGTGGAGAACAGAGATGAAAGAGCATTTGGTGGGTGAAGTGGAAGGAAGGTGAACAGTTCAGTATGCACACATGATGCTTGAGGTGCATCTAAGGAGTTCAGGTGGAAATGTCTCAAGGGCATTTGGATGCATGAGCCTGGGTGAGAGAACTGGTGTGGGAGAACCACCACCTCAGAGGTGGTGAAGGAAACCCTAAGTTCTGATTGAATCTTCCACGAAAGTACACAGAAAATGAATACTGCATACTCAGAAACGCCCTTTCAAGGAACAAAGGCAGGGAAATCCTGTAGGTAAATTAAATGAGAGAAGGCTGTTGATACACAATAAATTAGAAATGGCTAAGCTGTCTACAGTCTTAGAGGCTGCGGTGGTTAGAATAAGAATGACATCCAAAGCTTGTATATTTCAATGTTTGGTTCCCAGTTGGTAGAATGTTTAGGAAGGATTTAGAGGTGTGGCCTTGTTGGAGTTGGTATGACATGGAGGCAGGGCTTTTAGGTATCAAAAACCCACTGTCAGGCTCGCTCTCTCTCTCTCTCTCTCTCTCTCTCTCTCTCTCTCTCTCTCTCTCT
>CABHPQ010150174.1:1893-25056 GCA_902168405.1 Peromyscus aztecus
ATTGGTAATTTAAATGTATATACATTTATAAATATTAAAATGTAATGAAACCATTAACATTTAATAATTCAAACTTTTATGTTAGTGTTCTCCTTACAAACAAAAGTATCACTCTTTTAGCTAATATAACACACGGGGGAAGGAAAGCTTCAGGCACAGTTATTTCAATTCTGTGTATTTCTCATCCATTTTCAAATAATTTTGCAGAGGAAAAGGGAAGACTTTATTGATAGCCTTTGGATTCTATTTGAATTTAGCTGGAAGAACTGCAATGGCTAGGAACACCAAACAACAAATTGCAAATCAGTTTCCAGATTCTGAAGGATAACTAATGGTTATATTTAGTTTCCTGCTCTTTGGCCTCTTTTTGTGTTACAGATATTTTTCCCTCACAAATTTTAAAGAAATTTTGATTCATCTTCTTTACTTATAAAAATGTAAAGATTGTTCCATGTTTATAAGATGTGTTTAGTATCACAAAACCAGGAATGGTAATGCCAGTTACCTTCTGTAACACACTATCCTCAGACCCACAGTAAAAATCCTTTTCACTAATGCAAAGTTCAGTGCAGGCTGGACAGGTCTCCTGAACATTGCTCTGCAAGGCTACTATGCAGGAATCCGAGTTTCTTATGGTTCTCCTACCTTTGAAATAAACTTTTATATCCTCTGTTATAGTTGTGTTAATTGTCAACATAGCAACATTTAGATTATCTGGGAGATGGGCTTCTGGGCATGCCCGTGACGGATTTTCTTGATTACATTAATCGAGGTGGAAAGATCCATACACCATGGGTGGTACCATTTCCAGGCTAGGATTATGAATTGTATAAATGGAGACAGGGAGCTGAGCAGAAGCCTGTATTCTTGGTCTTTGTTTCCTGATTGTGGATGTCACAGGACCAGTTGCTTTGTACCCCTACCGACTTGATTTTGCCAATGTGATGGACTATACCATTGAACTTGGAGCCAGAATAAACCCTTCATCCCTACATTGTTATTGTCAAGGTGTTTTATTACAGCAGCAGGAAAAGAAAGTACAGCATCCCCCTCAATTCATCTTATTTTACCTTGCCCTGTAGATGGAAAGATAAATGGACCAGTGATATATCAGAAATCTGAAATAGTTTTATGTTGGGTCGCAGACTAGCTGAGACTTGACAGAATTGCTGAAGGCATCAGAGCTTGCCAAGCAGTGTTTGTCAGAAGGTCAGCATGAAAAAAAAAATTAAAAAGACAGTAAATGTTAATAGATGCCAAGGAGAAGGCAGAGCCATGCAGTGCCTGCCATTTTTCTTCATCAAGGAAAATGGAGCATCTTCACATTGGAGAGTAGGGAAAGTATAAAGTGAGTCATAAATTTTACAACTCATTTTCTACAAAGGGATTGAATTACAGAATGTGATGGCCTGGCTTTCTCTGAGGCAGTATATATCTAAGTTGATAGTGTAATTAACATCAAGCTTAAATGTCGGTAGTCTCAGAAGAATGAACACAAATCTTGGATGGAAGTATTTCAAGGAAGATGTTGTCATCAAATGTTCCCCTGCTGTGGCTGCCATTACATATGGAGAATTTTTAGCACACCACAGTTTCATTCTTAGGCATATATGATCAAAGCAAGCTCATTCCGGTTCCCTAAAGGAAGCTTTCTTACTCGGCTGTTCCCTTTGGAATGCATGAAGAGAAGGGCAGTCAGCACTCAAGAGGAATTAGAGCTGGAAACTGAAGAGTCTCAGGAACTGGCAATTCTCCCCCACCCCCACCCCTGGCCCCCCATCTGGGGCTACACATTCTTTCACCTGTGATTTTGGTTTTTTGTTTTTCTATTTCCTCTCCTTTATCCAGATCCAATCTGCAAACTAGCTGTCTGAATGCCCTTGTAGGCATGGCCCAGTCACTCTCATTCCTCTGGACCTTGGATGCATGTCTAGTCATATTACTACCCAAAAGAAGCTCCAGTTCTCAAGAGAAAAATATTCAGCCTTGCCTAGCACATGGGCAGATGCCCATCTTTTGCCTGATGAGAGAGGATTGGAATTATTTGGTATTACTATGGAAAGGACTCAACTCTGAGGCTATTTTTGGAGGGAAAAGGTCTCCAAAAGAGAACTGAAGATAAACCTCAACATTCGTCCACAGTGCTGTGATCCGGACACTGTGTTTCAGTGTTGGAGAAATCTCAGAAAAACTTCCATCACTACAGCAGACAAGTTCACATACAGAGCACTGGTGAAAACTGGACATATTAGGAGGGATAATTGCTGTATTTGTAAACAGTTCACATAGTGAGTTATTGAGAATGTTTTTTTATGTAAATGTGTGTGTGCCTGAATGTATCTGTGTCTGTGCACCACATGAGTGTCTGGTGCCCAAGGAGGCAAGAAGAGGGCATCAGGTCCCTCTTATGTTACAAGTAGCTGTGAGCCACTGTGTGGGTAATGGGAACTGAACCCAGGTCTTCTGTAAGAGTAGCAAGCACTCTTAACTGCTGAGCCATCTCCAGCCCCACCAAGTTTTAAGTTCATAAATCTCTTTTCACTAATTATGTGAAGTTGTAATATCAAAATAACATGTTTAGTGCATTTGAATGTTACACAAAGGTTTTTCAGGTCAAATGCTGATTAAATTTTGTATTTAAAACCACAAGATGCGACACATTTGGTGGAGAATATTCCACTCACACTCATGCTGGGAACAATTGTCAAACACTGGCTTTGTTTGTTTTTATTTTAATTAACTTACTTATTAAGTGGCGCTGCTCACAGGGTCCTGTGTCTGTAGAGTCAGAGGACAATTTGCAGGAATCTGTTCTCTCTTTCTACCTTAATGGTCCAGGGATTAAACTCATATCACCAGGCTTTGGGGCAGGTGCCTTTACCCACTTAGCCATGTTGTCATCCCCCAACCCATGATTTTAACCCAAAATTCCTCTTTATTGTGACATAGCTTAATGGAGGCAATGTGAAAAATCTCAGAACTCTCATTGGAGAGACCATTTTACGTTCTTTCTATGATACCTGATAGGTTTTTTGTATCCCTGATAGGTTTTTTTGTATCCCTGGTAGTAGGTTTCTCCGCTGTGTAGTAAGCCAATTTGAGCCGAATTAAAAAGTAAAGGAGCAGGTTTAATCTAAGCAACCTGAGTGGCTCTCGGGAAAGGGAGCAGGAGAGAAATCACACAGCCACCCCAAAGGGGGTGGTTTAAATATGCTGTAGGGGCATGAGGTGATGATGTGCCCCAAGGTGGGTTCCTGCTATAGTAAGCTTTTGTGAAGGGCCACCGCTTCAGAACTGGGATTTTTGTGGTTTCTCAGAGAGGATGGGGTTTGGAGGGGAGGAGTCAGGTGAGCTGTAGGTGCAGGACAATGACGCATCATCCATGAACTGGGTGGAACTTGACTTTTATAAGTTTCTCTGAGAGGGCAAAGTTTGGGGAGGAAGAAATGGGGCTTTCTCAGCTGAGCTATTCCAGCCAAATATCCCAACCTTCTAGGATATATGGGTGCTGATTCAAGTCTGTCTACTTTCTGTTGGCATGGGACGATGTGGGGAGGAGGAGTCAGGAGCCAGTGGGTTCACACTCAGAGGGAGGTATGAGTGAAGAAGCATCCAGTTAACTGTCATGACTTCAGGAATCTGTTTCTTGAGGAAGCAGAGAAGGTAAGTTGCTAGGAGAAAAAAAATAGATTATTAACACAGGCCCTATGAATGGGGCTAGCCATGGGAAGAGTGAAGATTGCCAGAAAAAATGGAATGGGGATGTGCCCTCGTTGTACAGAAGAGGTAAGGGTGAATGAGCCAGACACAAGAGCAGGTATGCCCTCCATAGGGACATTTTGGAAGACTGGAGGGTGGAGGGTCCCAGTTGCTGGACAGACCGTTTATCTGGAATAGATGCCTGCTTGAGCCTGGAGAGGGCAGTACCAGCACTGATGTCCCAGGAGCTTGTGGGTAATGGCACACCAAATCAAGGGGTAAAGCGTTCAAGGAGTACCTGAACCACCACATCTGCTGTTTCCCTGGAAGTAGGAAACGCCTCTATCCATCCTGTAAAGGTGTCAACAAGAGTTATAAGATAACAGAGCTTTTTATGATGGGCATGTGGGTGAAGTCAATCTGCCAGCCCTTGCCTGGTTGCTGTCTTTGGAGCTGGTGCAGGGGCTGGCGCATCTGGAGGGCCCCCTGCGGGCTGGCCTCGGCACACGTCTGGAAGGAGGAGTGGACCTGCAAAGTATGGACTGGAAGATGGGTGGGGTCAAAGAGGGTCTCCAGAGACTGACATTAGTTTCCACCAGGCCAGATTTATTGACACGGTAGCAGAACTCACTCCCCAGGAACCTGCAGGTGTCTGTAAAACAGCTGTAACAGATTCACACCTTGGTGTCATAGCAAAGGCCGTGGCTTTGGGTTCAAAGGCATGAACACATCTCCTAGGGCCCGGTTTTAGCCCGATGAAACACACCTTTAAGTCTATACTTAGAAGACAACCAGAGGAAATTTACTGAACAAAAGAGGTTGAGCAGGCAGAGGAGGAGGAACAGAGTTGAACACATGCAGGCTTCCATACCACCTTCAGTGCTAACCTGTTTCAGAGAGGGAGGAGTCGGCAAGAAGGAGCAGCCACGGATTGTTGAACTGTTACCAGCACCGTGCTGTTCAGCAACACTTCAGCAGAGTTTTGCCTTATGTGGCTGGAGACAATACAGCAATGCTGAAAAAGCCTCTCTGCAGTCCTGTTAGTGTCGTAAAGAACCTAAAAGCTGGGGCCAGTAAAATCCACAGAAATTTAAGAACTTCTGAAAACTGTTTATAGTCAGTACTCTATCAGTTTATCAGTGCTAAGATTCTGGAGCCTGATTATCCTTTACTATGAAGCCTGTGAACAAGGCAAACCTGTCTGTATTTTAACAAGAAACTGAACTAATAATGAGCTACCAAGGTGGTTGTAGCCTTGGGAGGTTGTGGGGGTGAGCTGTTAAACTGGTAAATCTATCAGTGCCCTAGTCATCAAACACCATCAGATCTGAGAAGGATAAATTTTATCTAAGTAAGCAGAAGTGACAGGAGCTAACTGGCTACCTAGGCAGCTACCCCAAGTTCCTCCATGGTCATTGGGGACAGGAGTCCCAGGGCAGCATCCGTCTTCAGCTGCCAGCCTCAGAAGATCTGACAGGCTTTCCTGTGCAGTAGGAATTGGGGATACTGGCCTACCTTGTCTTGGCAAAGCGGGGCAATCAATTCCCCAGTGTCCTGCTTGTCCACAGTCTGGACAGAGTCTTAGCAGCAGTTAAGGGTCAACGTAGTTTTTCTGCTCTGTGACTGGCTCTGCTACATTTAAAACAAGCTCCAAGTGGAAGTTCTTTTGCAGCCATCCATCCTCCTTGGAGGAGATAGGGGCTGCTGACAGGAACTGGCATGTCTCTATCATGAGAAGCTTTTTTTATTAAATGTCATATTCTCAGATCTCTGAAGCATTTGAGGATCAAGGGATCATTATCTGTTAGGTATAAGCAGTTTAGTATCTCTAGAAGGCAAAACCCAGTTTTAACATTGTAAACAATTTAGTGTTTCTAAAATCAATACCAAGGGTATTATTCTTATGTTGCAAAATCTGGCTGCTAGCAAGATACATCCCTGTTCATGAATGCATGGAGGCACAGATTTAATACCTCAGTAAACCAGCATTGTTTTACATCCTATCTTTAAAAAAACCTTGTTTTTAGGATAGGACAGGAATTATCATATAGAAATATATCCTAATCCAAAATATCTTGGAGACTTGATATCTCCTTGGTGGGCCCACTCCATGTGGTCACCTTTTCTCAAGATGGCGGTGAAGTCATATGACCTCCCTCTTCTCCATCCTTAGTCAAAATGGTGTCTGCCCATGTGGCTATACTTAATTAAGGTGGAGGTAGACCATGTGATGTTTTCCACAGCAGTTCCAGTTTGGAGTTAGATCTTTTAAGTTAACTTTTTGTTATAGATTTTTAACCATCCCATTCCTCACTGTTTGTTTTTTTTAATTAGGTAGAACAGCATAACATCACTTTCTCTGTCATTATATCAGATTCAGTGGCCAGAAATCCCAGAGTCAAATTCTGAGCCCAGGCAGCTAGTTATAATAACAACAGCTGAGCTATTAACAGATTAGACGAAACATGTAAACTGAGGCATTCAAGACCCGTCAGAAGCAAGCATGCAGTGGCCACATACACTCATACACTCACACACATCCAATTGAGCCTGCAATAATTCTGTGTGGCTCCCATGTCCACAAGGAAACATGCAGGCACAGATCCATTCACACTGTCTGACAGATGATTTGAGCTTGCTCACCCAGAACTTTTGGGCTCTGCACTCCTGCCCCTTCCCCTCCCTTGTTCTCTGTCTGTCTACCAGTCTCTCATGTCTTAGCCCGGAGATAGCCGTTAGTTCTTTCCCTCTGCCTTTCATTACTTTCCACGTGGACACATGTGCTTGTCTGGCTCCTGCAGCCTACTGCACCCATGTGGCCATCTCTCCTGCTTGCTACCCTCTGCCAGTAGCTGGGGGGGGGGGGGACACCCACAGCTTAAGCTCTAGCCCCACCCCCCCATAGCCTGAGGTCGAGCAGTGGGGGTGGGGGTAGCCTTTGGAAAGGATGTCTTCTCACACAAAGGTCCCCAGAGCAAAGGCTGTCTTTGCTCCAGAAATGGATCAGGCTTGTCTTGGCATGGCCATGGCTTGGCAGGGGATCCTGGGGGTTGGAAGTCCTTGACCTCTTATAGGCTTTTGGTTTGGAAATGGGTGACTTACCAAGCCAAAAGTCGGTCCAGTGTGGTGGAGGTGGGGTGGGGGGTAAGCGGGAGAGTGGCTTCCCATGTGGTCACAAGAAAGACTCAGCTCTTCCTCAGGCCTGTCCTGCCCCAGTGTGGAGGCCTCAGTTGAGTCAAGGCATGTAGGCAGCTGGCTTGACTAGCACTTCCCAGGGCCACCTCTTCAGGATCAGAATGCATCTCTGGAACAAAGAGTTTCATTGAAATAACATTTTCTAATGAATAAATAAAACTTGAATAATCAAATTAGAATTTTTTTAAAAAATGAAAGTTGAATCATTTCACCTTGTCTAATAAATCACACAATGTGAAATCTTGAAAATATTAAAATGTTTGCATGAATTTTTAAAATAAATGGTTGCTTATCATATTATAGTGGGGAAATAGTTTGTGTAAGCATATAGTCAGAAACATTTTCTGAAAGTTTTAAACCCAAGTTCTATAGAAAGTATCTCAGATACGGTTCAAAATTAATCTTACCTGTTATTTGTCTTTGCTTTTTGTCTTTGAAGCATGTGTGATTGATCTGTCTGGAGTCCAGTTTCAATGGCCTTGCGTCACCACGGAAGTGATTTGTGTTTGCATCCTTCACATCAAATGTCCATGAATTACTTAGTGGCTGCCATTTTCAGCCAAAGCCAAAGAAAATTGTTTCTTATGTTGTTCTCACACTTGAGGATGTCTATTCTATATTCAACTGTGGTTCCTTATGGAAGACAATATTTTTTTCCAGGGAGGGCTGAACAGGGATCTGACTGAACAATAACACTAGGCATAAACTCCCTGGACCTTTCCTTGTAGAGAGGAAAAGGGAATTGGGGACTTGCGCACAACTTGTAGTTCATTTTCAGTAAAACAACGCTGCTGGTAATTGAGCATTGTCCCTGGGTTTCAGCGGAGTCAGCGGAGGGATCTGAGACCCAGTGAGGTTCAGCGACTCACCCTAGTTGCCAGCCAAGAAGAAGCAGAGTCTGCAGGGTGCTCCGCCCACTGCAGCCTGGGGTGTAGTGTTTTCACAGACGGTAGGGTCATACAGGAGAAGGAAATGTGTGTCCGAATTAGTGGTAACACAAGTCTATGGAAATACTTCATTCTGAGGTGTGTGTACATGCTAGCATGGTGGAGTGGCAGAAATGTCTTTATTCTATCATTACAAAGCTGCATTCTGTGTAATACTATGACAGTCCACTTTCTTCTGTAGAAGGGGAGAAAATAGCCAGTAATAAACTGGCGAGAGAGCCTTACGCAGTAACCTCCACTAAGGGCTGAGTTAGTACTGCTAACATGGACTCATAGGCATGGTAGTGTGATCACATAAAACTCACAACGACCTCTGCATATTCTTCTGTGGGTGACAGTGCTGGGAAGGTCTGCTAAAAGGAACATTGTTTAACACTTTGGGGTTCTGCGGGGTTCTTACTGGAGAAAGAAGCCTTGACAGTCACTTACAGTCAAGTGAGAGCTGGGGCTGTGGAGATTGCTCAGTGCTTACAAGTGTTGATGGCACAAGAGGACTCCCACTGGATCAAGCTGGTTAGCTAGAGTCACCTTATTTATGAACTCTGAGTTCAGCTGAGAGACCCTGCCCCAGTCAACAAGGTAGAGAGTGACAGAGGAAGACTCTCAACACTAACTGGACTCCACACTCAGTGCTTACCCCCACACAGACACCAGCACACACACCATACATGCGTACACGTAAGAAAAAATAGTGCTAAGAATAGGCCCAGGAGCATCTGTGTCTCAGATCATCTCTGAACTGACATGTGATGACTTAAGTCTATCAAGACTGGAGAGCCACAAAGTGTCATGCTCAAAGCATTCCAGGCGCGACCCAGAGGCGGGCATTGTCCTTCCTGGTCCTTCTCTGAGCCTAGCTCCAGGACTTCCAGTTACCTTATTTTAAAGGGAATTCCTTTAGAGACAAGGGGTAGACACCTTTCATTAGTTGGTCAAAACTGGACCCAAAGATGAGACACTGATGTAGAAGATGTATGAGTATTTGCACAAATGTTTTCCTTAAATACTAACAAAAGAAATATTTCTAAGGCTGATAAATCTGTGATTTTCACATTTGTGATTTAAAGTAGAGAGGCTATTTAGTTAGGTATCTTAGTAAGCTTACTATGGTTATTTAATGTATACCCCTAAATGTTTATATGTGCAAATGGGACAAAAACTATAGGCAAAGGAACTCAGGAAAAACAGGAATTCCTTTATCTGTCCTCAAACTATGACTTTTTTTAGTTAGGTTTTCACGTAACCCAGTCCAGGTTGACGTCAGGCTTGCTTGCTTGCTGCATTCATTCAAGGGTGACCTTGAACTTCTGATTGGCCTACCTCTACCTCCAGAGTGCTGGGAGGATGAGCATGTGCCAGCATACTGTCTCCAGTATTGGAAATTTAATTTAAGGAATCATGAATGCTAGGTAAGCACTCTACCAACTGAGCTAAAGCCCTAGATCAGATGATGTAAAATATTTTTGTAACTATTGAGTATGTGTACGTGCGGGATGTATGTGTTCCAGCACACAAGCCATGGCTTTATGTGTGTAAAGGTCAGAGAAGAACTTTGGTAGTTGATTCTAGCTTTCTACATTTACATGGGTGCCAGGGATTGAACTCGGGTCACTGGGCCCACATAGCAGGCACCTTTACCCACTGAACCATTTTGCCAAACTCAGATCATTGGTTTTTGAAATTCTCTATTTTGTTCAAATGTTTGTTCCAACAAATCTTAGGTAGGGAAAAATGACAAAGTCCCTTTAATGAAGACATCTGTGGTGGTATGTGCAAAGGAATTAGACAAGTGAAGACCTGGAAAATGTCATAGTAACAAAGAGCATCGAACTCTGAGAAAGATACTGTTTTTAGTGAGGGGTGTCAGGGTGGCACCATAAGTAAGCACTGTGGTTCTCATTCATTTCCTACTTGGAAATGTTCTCAATGGAGAGTGTGTTAGGAGTGCCCTTCAGATACGCTGTTAATCCCAGTGCTTCTCTTTGTCGTCACTTCCAATCAGAACCAGGACACCTGCTCTTTGAGGGTGTCCTTTTCCCATGCTGTGGTGACAGATGCCAACTTTTGTTCCATTCCTAAAACCCATCTCGGGGAATCAAGATGCTCAAGACAGGAGAGCTCTCAGGGGAAATGAGAAGCAAACAGATTCCTTAGGATAACTCATCCCAAGGATGCTGGACAAGCATGCTCTGAATGAGGTTTAGAACCTTTCTTGTGGGTCCATAACTGTTCACTGATGTTAGCAGGATGGCTCCTATACAAAGACAGAGGGCCTTTCCTGGCTCAGGTCCCACAGCTCTGCAGTCCATCTTCTCATTCCAGTCAATGACTCTACCATGTAGAGATAGCTACTGACTCACAGTCTTAGTCGGTGGAGCCAACTCTTTCCTCTCATTGCTACTTTAGAAAGAAACTCAGGGACACGAAGAGATCACTATAAGTCACAAGGGACACTAAAACTCCCCACCTACAAACTTAGTAGTGAAAGGAATCTTGCATTTACAATGTTTGAAAGGTAAAAATACCCATGAATAGTTCACTTGGAGAAAAAAAAAATCCAATAGTAAAACTCAAAAGTAGCAGCTGCCTGTAATCCAACTTGGGAGGCTGAGGGCAAAAGTATCATGAGTTGGCAGTCAGTTGCGCTATATAGTGAGCAACCCTGTCCTAAAAAAAAACAAACTTCCCAAATAGTCTAAATGATAGAACATGTGGATATTGACATAAAAATAGCTATAAGCCATGGGCTATGTGTTTAGGAAGTTATTTGAATATGATGTCCCTTGTGTTTTCTTCAGTTAATTATGCCAGTTATTCAGAAATTCTATTTGTAAAAATTTTTAATTATTTTCTGTGCCATTTTACTGATTTATTTTACTATTTATTGTATATGTATGCATGTTTTGCCTGCATGTATGTCTGTGCACCACATGCACGCATGGTGCCCTCAGAGGCCAGATTCAGGTATTGGATCCCCCAGAACTGGAGTTGTAAATGGTTGTAAAATTCTGTGTGGATGATGGAATTTGAACCTCAGTCCTCTGGAAAAGCATCCAGTGCTCTTAACCACTGAGTCATCTCTCTAGCCCTGCTTTGTCATTTTAAAAGTGTTGTTTATATACAGTATAAAAAATTAAAATAGAGGCTGGAGCAATGGCTCAGTGCTTAAGAGCACTTGCTGTTCTTGCAGAGAACTGGAGTTCCGTGTCTAGCACCCATGTTGAGTAACTCACAATTGTCTATAACTCCAGTTCCAGGGGGATCTGATGCTCTGGCCTCTGTATAACACACACACACACACACACACACACACACACACACACACACAAAATTAAAAGTAAACAATGAAAATGGCACAAAGGGAAGTTAATTATATTCTTCCCTGTGCACCCTGGGTCCCGCTCTCTAGAAGTAAATATAGCAATTGTGTACTATGTCCTGTATGAGTTAGTGTACATGAAATTCACATTTGGTGACAAACAAGGACTCAGCCTCCACTCAAAGTGTGTCCACAAGTCCATGTTTCATTGTCATAGAGTGGCCTGATAACTGTAGACAGGACATTTTCAAGTGAAAGATTTCTAAGCAGGAAGGAAAGGGAGATGGGATACAATCAACACAACCATCCGTCACCTTCCCAGAGGTCCAGCAAGAAAAGTCAATAGTCATTGGTTATGCAAACACCAATTGTTGCCTCAGTATTAACTATTCCTTACTATCTGCTCAGAAATTGTTAAGAGGACACATACTTACAGATGTACATATGTACCTCTGCATATTCATGCATACTTGCCTAACTAGCAAGTATTGTTCAGACAAATGTAGTATTAAATGCATAATGATTGCTAAACAGTAAGTTCTTCACCATTGCTTCTTCTTCTTCTTCTTCTTCTTCTTCTTATTATTATTATTATTATTATTGTTATTATCTTTGAGACAGTATATTTTTTAAATGAGGATTATTTCCCAACAGATACTAAATTCTGCTTTATCAGTATCTTTGAAACCAATGCCATCATACTCTTGAAGAGATTACTAAAGAGTTCCTTTGAAAAGATATAAGAATTATTGTGGGTTGAAGCAAATTCCATTTAAACATAGTGAAACAATTCTGGAAATAACAGCTAGGTGAATAAATGTTTACTTTCTGATGACTATCAAGCCACAAATATTTTCTAATCATGTTAATATGCAGGCAGAAGTAAGAGGCTGGGGTATGAAACATTTTTGGTGTATTTGTACAAAATATCATGTTAGCAAGTGAATTTCAAATTGTTGACAGATTTCTGGAGGAAAAAATAGCTTCAGTGAGTTTTGCCTGGCTTCTGCTGCTCCGAGGAGAGGCAATATGGAAGACGAGGGCAGTGTAGATACTCAGTAGAAGAAAGCCCCACTTCCTCTCAGGCACAACTGGATGGAAGCCGGGGGAAGAGAAGGAGCACAGAAGGTCCCTTCAGTCCCTGTGACAGGGTCCTGAGCCAGGACCTGAAGTGCGCAGGCCCTGCTGTGAACCCAGCTCTGATTGTCCCTGCACGGGGCTGGCCTTTCTCAGTCCCTCAGGCCAAGTAGTAAAATAGTTTGCCTTTTTTGGTAAAAACTCATCTTTTAGTCTCATTTTCTCATTGTCATCATTAATCCCCAAATGTGCTGCTAAGTATGAAAATATGATCGTATGTGACAAGTTATTTAATTTCCCGGACTTCATGGCCTTTGGTTGCCAGACAAGGACAGAGAACGAGATGATAGCTTAAATCTCTCCCACATTTCAAGTGTTAAGATCAGCCTAAGTTTCTGGAATTAGCTGGTCACCAGAAGCATCTAGGGGACTGCTGGAAACAAAGTTCATGAGCCGTTTCTCTGGTTCTGATCCCTTCATTCAGCTAGTGATCATTGAGGGCCTGGGGCTAAATGCCAGGCCCACAATGATGGGAGAATCAGACAGTCAGACCCTGCCCCATTATTTATAGAAAAGACAGATGAGTCCTGTAATCTGTGTTTAGAAACACAGCTCTGAAAACTACAGTTCTGAGTGACGAAGTGTCAGGCCAAATTCACACAAAAGGTATTTCTGAAGATCCATTTTTATTTTCTTGGGCATTAACAGCTTTATTATCAGAGAAGTGCTTCTTCTTTTGACTATTACTTTTAAATAGTTTTAAGGTGTGTGTGTGTGTGTGTGTGTGTGTGTGTGATAGAAACAAACTAACAGAAGAAAGAACATGGTAGATGTAGATACATATGCTGCTATTGGGTGTGGTTTTAACAATTAACATTGGTTCTTGATTGGTTAGCTATCGGCAGCAGCAAAGTTGAAAGAAAATCATATTTGATTTGAAATGAGAATGATATTTTAGATTGTTTATAAAAATAAATGAGATGTCTTATTTGAGTATCTATTTAATTCTGTTTACTCATTAGTGAATTTGAGAATTTTACCTATTCCCATGTGTCATAGTCAGTGTTCTGTTGCTGTGAAGAGACACCACAACCATGGCAACTCTTTTAAAAGAAGGCATCTAATTGGGGCTTGCTTACAGTTCAGAGGTTTAGTTCATTGTCATCATGGCAGGAAGCATGGCAGCATGCAGGCCGACATGGTGCTTTGAGAAGGAGCTGAGAACTGTGTATCTAGATCCACAGGCATCCCGGAAGAAAGACCCAGGCCTGGCTTGGACTTTTGAAACCTCAAAGCCCATGCCCAGTGATACTTCTTCCAACAAGATCACAACTGCTAACCTCTCAAGTAATACCACTTCTAAATGACCAACCATTCCAATGTATGAACCTATGGAGGCCATTCCTATTCAAACCACCACAACAGGTATAATACTTTGAATCAAGATGAATATTTTACTTTGTGGCCTATGTTTCATGCTTGCTGAGTTATTCAACTTTATTTATTTTTAAATAATATTAGCAAAATAAAACAAGTGAAGAATATTTATGTTTAAGCCTCCCAAATTCCAAATTGAATAGGAAAAACGACTTGACCTAGCTCAGGAAGTGTAACTACAGGAGACAGTGAAGAGAAACATTAACCAAGGGACTGTTTAGCCCTTAACTGCTTACCTTGTAAATTAAAATCTTTATCACTGTTTCCCCCATCAATACCCATAGTCTAATATATTGTTTTAAAAGAGCCAACTCTCAAACAGTTCATATCTATTCATATCAAGGCTCCAGTCAGGTGGTTTGCCTTACCTATTTATTACTGCTATAGCCAAGCAGAGAGCTTAGATGACTTATGAAGAAATTTATTTTCTCACAGTTTGGGAAGGTGAGACATGCAAGATCAATGACAGAGTATTGGATGTTTGGTGAGGTTTCCTGCATTCCCAGGATGTCATCTCTTGCTTCATCTTCACGTGGAAGAAGGCGGAAGTGTAGGAGTCAGGGTGACAAGATGCTGAAAGACTAGCAAAAGCAGGAGGTGGATAAGCAATGGTGAGTGTAAGGGTTGAGGAAGGGAAGGGTGGCTGAGAGCCATAGTTAAGTCTTGCAGTGCACCAGAGACACGTTCACTGAAGCAGGGCAAGGAGCAGTGAACCTATTCCTTCTTTCTGCTTCTAGTTTCTGCTGTTACCCCAGCATCAGCTCCTGGAGGGGAGGACCAGAAGGACAAACAGTGGATAGTGGGTGGACAGACAACTGAAGAAAAGTCCACTGGCTCTAAACCAGCTGACCCAGAAAAGACAATGTATTTCGATAACTTAAAACACCCAATTTTTTATGCACAGACCACTTACTTTGTAGATCCAGGATTTGTGATAGTCTTATCAGCTCCATAGGACTGAGAAACACCTAGGAGGTTAGGAAAGCATACCCCTAAATGCGCCTATGAGAGCATTTCCAAAGATGATTAAAATCATAAGAGCTCTGTCCTACTGAATGGCTTGACCATGAGTGGATTAAAATTTGAATAGACTAGGGGAGGCAGTGGAATTATAGAAGGTGAAGGCTGGTTGGAGGAAGTAGGTCACTCAGAGCATGTCCTTTGGGGCTACATCCTGCTTTAGTGCCCTCCAGTTACGCTTGGCTGGATTTCCTGGCTGCTGCCATGTGAACTCTCCTGCTCTACCACACTTTCCAAATCATGAGAGACTAACACTTCTGAAAATGTGAGCCGAAATAAATCCTCCACCCTTAGGTTGTGTATTTGACATTTGGTCACAACAATGAAAATTCTGAAGACTTTTATTTGCAGAACACTTTGTACTTGCTGCATTCTTAGTAAATTCCAGCTGCATGAATGTATGTATTTATGGGATTTCTCCTGTTGTTATACTGTTCACAGGAGATTATAGAAAGAAGTTAAGTCAAATATTAAAAAAGATATTTTAGATTAGCTGTAAGTTGCTACCTTCATTTAATATAGTCTAGAAGGGGACTTTGATGACCAGCACAATAGGATTAGTAGGCAGTCCAACCTAAGTACTCCTTCCTACGATGATGAGTCGGCCAGAGGGTGACAACATCTCTGTCATTAGCATGGACGTGGCTACAAGTCAACACTCACAGGAAGACATGTTTCTTTTAATAACGTAGTCATTGAAAAGGACAAACACTTTACGGATTCAGCAGGAAAAAAGAGCGACCATCACTGTTAATGCTGCTGGTAACTTGATGAATATATTTATTGGCTTTGGGTCGCTGCACCATGAAGAGGACAACGATGCAAATGCCATCACCTAAAAGAGGACAACTGGTATTCAGCTAGCGGCGGTTTGTGTGCTTTTAAAAAGATCTGTGTCGCGAGGCACAAATGCCCTTGCCAGGAACTCGCATTCTACAAGGATAGTGAAAGGAAAAGACCAGAAGTGGTTTGATCCAGAATGACAGATGGAGTGTCATGTAAATAATGTGCACATCCAAGAGAGTAGTATCCCTTCCTAGGGAAACCCTTGAGACCTCACACCAGAATCTTACTATCATAAGGAAATAAACTAGTTACTAGTTTTTGAAGAGTAGTACACTAGCAGTTTTATAGCCGAAGACCAAAAAATGTCATGTCTTCATCTAGTTGTCTTGTGTGAAAAAGTAGGAGACTGGCATTACATTCTATTCTACTTACAATTTCTGATTTTAGGTCAATACTAGCCATTAGTGTGTTTGCAGTTATTTTTGAGAGACCAGAATGAACTTTATTCATCACAGTTTGAGTGCCCATCATATATAATGAATGAATAATTTGAAGATTAAAAGAAGCTGTTGGAATGTGTATAAAGTGTGCTTCTCTATTCCATCACTAGCTGCTTTTTCTTCACAGTTCCTGGAGCATAATAAAATCACTTACAGCTCTAAGCCTGGGTATTTTTTTGTCTTTTTCTGAGACATTTTGTACCTTGGGCTGGCCTGGTCTTTGACCCATTTCCATTTCTATCAGACTATCTGTCCTCATTGGCAGGGTCACTGGAAATACTAGCCTCTGCCCCTCATGAAGTAATTTACATTTATTTTGTTGTGAGATGGCCAACTTGATTCTAAGTGTGCTACAGACACAGGGGTTTTCCTCCTCCCCCCCTTCCTTCTCTTTCTCCTCACTTTCCTTTTCCTAATCCCCTCATTTTAAAAAACAGTCTTACCATGTTGCCTAGGTCGGCCTGGAATTGCTGAGGTCAAATGATCCTCTTATCTCAGCCTCAGTAGCTGAGGCTACAGGCATGTACCATCACACTCTACATGGCTACTCTCATTTCAGAAATGAGTACTTTGATCTATCACTCCCCTCCTCCAAGAACTGAATGACTTCTTACTTCAAGACTGTTATAGTATATTTGTATTTCGAAATTAATTTATGGTTCAGTTTTTAGTCTAATTTGCTTTTTGTTAGTGATAAGACACTCAACAAAAGCAACAGGGAGAGAGAAGGGTTTATTTGACTTACAGGCTAGAGTCCATCATTTAGAGAAGCCAAGGCAAGAACTCAAGGCAGTAACCTAGAGGCAGGAACTGAAGCAGAGGCCACAGAGGAACACGGTTAATTGGCTTGCTTCCTCTGCCTTCCTCACTACCTGTCTTACACAGTCTTGATCCGCAATGAGCTGGACCCTCCTACACCAATTAACAGTTAAGAACATGCTTCACAGATATGGTCACAGAGCAATCTGATCTAGATCATTCTTCAGCTGAGGTTCCCTCTTAGGTGACTAGGTTTGTGTCAAGTTGACAGCTGAAGCAAATTATGACAGTTTTCCTTTACTCATTTTGCATTTATTGTGTGTGTGCGTGTATGTGTGTTGTATTGTTTTGTGTCTAGGGCATTAACAGAATCAACTTTAAGACAATTCCTTTTTCTATTTTTACAAAAGTCTGAGTCTACTGCTAAACCCAATTCGAGTATTAAGGACAACATGGGGGTAGACATGGACAAAGGGGTGTAATTCTGAAAAAGGCTATCGGTAAGAGTAAACTTTCCCTCAGATTTAGCCTCTGCCCTATGGGAAGGATGAGATTCCAGAGAAAAGACCTGTGTCATGTTCCGGGGGGCAGTGGATCACAAACTTGAGGGTACCTGTAAGACTTTTCTCAATTTAAAAATGACATCATGTTGCCCAACTAGATATCACAGACAACTTCTGAAAATGTAATTTTTGGCTGGAGGCCCTGTCCGAGGACTCAGTTTTACTTTCCTATGAGCTACGTTGCTTAGGATGAGTTATTGATACTTAATGAGCTTTAGGTAGTTCAGCTGTAAAATACAGAATCATTACCCACCAGGCAAAGCCTTCATGAAAACAAGGGATTATGAATACTATGTGATCATAAAAAATATGACTTAGGATAACTGGAGACTTATAACAAGCTTTCATACAAAAATACTCCTTGGGGACTGGCTGGGCTGGCTGGGCTGGTGAGAGCATTAGCTGTTGAGGCCTGACAACCTGAGCCGGTGAGTTCCCAGAACCCATGAAGGTGGAAGGAGAGAAGCAATTCCACAGCGTAGTCTGCTGACCTCCACATACACACTGTGACACATGTGCTCTGCCCCCAACTAAAGGGAAATGAAACATAATAAATTCTCATAGCGTTTTCCCAGTCTTCCCACAATTCTTTGGGTCAATTTTATGTATTCTCCATACACTTCAAAAACTAATATTCAACTTACAGCAAATTAGTTCTTAATAAATTTAGAGTCACAAAACCCCCTTGAGAACATTTTGATAGCAAGGTACCCTCTTGGTAGCAACATACATGCATACACTATGGATACAAAGCCTTTATTGGAATGGTGGCTCCTCTATATTGATCTGAGTCACAGTATAAGAATACTGTTCTAGAGTAACGTATTCTCTTTCTTGATTAGTGACTGACTTTCAATTCGCTATTTAACTCAGGGCCAGTAATTTTTTTTTTTTTTTCTGAAAATTGCAACCCAGTATGTATGCACTTTCAGGTTTAATGACTATGACTGATCTCCATGGAAACCAACCAACTATGCAGTATGCAGTACAAAAGCATCCATAGAAAACACAGAAGGAAAAAACAACTGAGTGTGGTAGCACATGTGTCTAATCTTAGTGTCTGGGAGACAAGATGGAGCGTTCAAGGTCTGCCTGGGAAACGCTGATAACATGTCTCCATCTTTTTTTGTTTTTTAAGGAGATATGGAGATGTAGACCAGTGCTAGAACACTGGCCTAGCATGTGCAAGGTCCTGAGATCAATATCCAACACTAAAGCAGAACAGAATCACATGTGAACAGGTGAGTGCGGTTATTTTCTAACAGAATCTCATTAGTAAAAAAGCATGGCGGCTGGCTTTGGCCTTAGGGCTGTAATCTGGGTGTCTATCATTCAGTTCTTTCCAGACCAGTTATAAAGTGGAAAGCTCTTCCACTCTGGCCCACAGGGCTCTTGTGCTGTGGGTCAGAAGGGCTGGGAGGAGAAAAGCCTCTATCTCTAACACCTGAATGGGATGTGCCCTGCACAGCGTTGCTTTACTGACCCTGGGCAGAGCTCCAGTCCACAAAGAATACACAAAGAATAAATGAAAAGCAGAACCACCCCTGCAGGTCAGGTAGGGGATGTGGTTTTGGTTCAGCCAGAACTCTGCGGTCATCTTTTCTCAGGAGCTACAAAGATTTTCTTTCAAAGTTGCCTCCTCCCACCTCCCATTGCCACATTCTGCAGCCTCTTAGACCAGGGCCCTGTGTTTGGGGGGGCGTGGAGGGAGGAGCAGCACTGTACCTTTAGTGGCTCCCCAGCAGAACAAAGATTTTTGTCTGTTCTGTGCACATCTCTGCACTCCGGGGGTGTGGTGGGGTCTGTCCATCTTCGTCTCTGGTTCGATAGTATGATGTTTCCTTTTATTATCAAGTACCCCTGCTTTCTTTGAACACCCTTAGAATACCGTACCACATAAGGCAGGGAACAGCAAGGAACTGAGGAGCTGAGGAAGACCACTACTTTGTATCTTCTTTTCCAGGGTTAAAAACAATAGGCCTGTGAGGAGGCGGGCTACAGGAGTGCAGGTCACTGGTCTATCTTCCTACAAAGAATAGTAGGCAGCTTGTCAATAAAGCACTCCTCTGGAGGAAAATCCACACCCATTTATTTGGTGTGTCTTTTAGGATAAAAGAGTGGGAAGCAAATGCATATGATTTCTTACTGTCATAAAGCCCAGCTTTGAGTGGGCAGGCAGGAGACAACAGTATACAAACTACAAGTCTTTGGTGAGCATATAAAGGGGAGAAATTATGTAGACGATGGGTCTCTGGGTAGGACCAGGGATGCATGCCAGGCAAGCAGTTTCGGGGCTTGCAGGCCATCGTCAAGATTGGCTCCACTGAAGGGGCCTTTTTGTCCTTGTGATCATTTGGCTTTGGTGGCTTTTGCTGTGAGGCTCATCTCAGGAGCTCACCTGGCAGAAGTGGGCACTGGGAAGACCAGTATCTTACGTTCCAGTGAGAGAAGACTGTCACTCCGTGGTACAAACCTTACAAGGTACAATGTTATTCTGCAGGTGAAGGGGCTGCGTGAAATAATGATGAGTAACTGAAGACCCCTTAAATGCTTGGTGAACAGGGCAAGTTGGAGTTGTTGGCCAGATCAGAAGGGCTGAGTGGGATGGGTGGGATGGAGAGTGGTCCTCACACTGGGAATGTCCAGACGGCAGAGCAGCAAGTGGATCTGGGCTAGAAAGTCAGTATTTACTGTAGGTTATATTGGAAGACAGCCTTAGTCACTCCAATAATTGAGCAGATACCTTAAGTGATCTGTGGGTAAGAGACTGCCTGCCTGACTTTGTGGGTGCATGATTGCATTTATGGAGCCAGGCCTCAGGACTTTGTAGTTGCACCCCTTGAAGAAGATGTGCTCCTCTGAGCAACTTTGGTTCTAATAAAATGAGGTGTGATGGAGGTCTTTGAGAGTACTATGGACAGGAGCAAGTGGAGTGGGTAGAGCCAGGGCACATTTGGGGACTTGTACTGGGGAAGAGTGACCATACCTGAAGCCTCAGAATGAGGATGGTGGAATCTGCCTATTCAGATAAAGGGGTAAGATAAAGCACTTAGCATCAAAGGCAAATATGAGAACTCTTCAAATTCTTTCCTACTGCCAGTATTCATCAGATATCTTTCTGTCATATACTCTTGTGGAGGTGTGGCCTCCGCACCTCCTAATATATAATTTCAACTATGTCAAGATGTGTTACATGTGTTTATGCTGCATTTGTTAACGATGTAAAGATGTGTTGCTGTTTCACATGGCCTGCCCGAGGCACCTGATTGGTCTAATAAAAAGCTGAATGACCAGTAGCTAGACAGTAGAGGGACAGGCAGGGCTGGCGGGCAGAGAGAATAAGTAGGAGAAGAAATCTAGGCTAGAGGAGAGAAAAGGAGGAGGAAAGGATGCGGGAGAAAGAGAGGGGCACGCCCAGGGTCAGAAGCCAGGCAGCCACCAGCCAGACATGAGAAGCAGTGAAAGTAAGGAAGAAAGGTAAAAAGCCCTGAGGCAAAACACAGATGAAGAAAAACAGGTTAAATTATAAGAGCTAGCAAGAAATAAAAGCAAGGATAAGGCCAAGCATTCATAACTAACAAGAAGTCTCCATGTCTTCATTTGGGAGCTGATTGGTGGCCCAAAAGGATAAGCCTGCTACATACTCTCTTAAAGTTGACTCACTAGCCAGGCATAATGGCACACACCTTCAATCCCAGCACTTAGGCAGAGGCTAGTGAATACTGGGGACAGAACCCCCCTGAGATGTTCTTCCCCTTCCATCACAATTGATAATAAACTTTCAATACATACTTAATGAAAACCAACAGGCTTTTGATTGCTCTGGCTTATCACTAGAGAGATCCATGGGTGATTCTCACCAGTAACACACATTTACAGCACATTACAGTTAGGACTGGGAGATAGGAAAACACAGAGGATTGAGTGTAAATTTATGTGCACCCAAATTGTCCAACACTCAACTGGATCATTTCTTTTTTGAGAGAAAGTCTCACTGGGTAGCTCCGGTTGGCCTGGAACTCACAGTGTAGTCCAGGCTTGCCACAAACGCACAGAATTCCACTGGACTCTTCCTCCAAAGTGCTGGAATTAAAGGTTTGTTCTACCATGCCTGATGTATCAGTTACTTTTCTGTTGCTCTGATAAACTACCATGACAAAGGCAACTTATGAAAGCAAGTATTTACTCTGGTTTATGGTTTCAGACAGTTAAGAGTCCATGATGACTGAGTGAAGGAATAGCTAAGAACTCACCTCATGAGACACAGCCATGATGCAGAGAGAAAGAGAGCATCAGGAATCTTTTGAAACCAGTGACACATCTCTACAAGGCCACACTGTGGTGATATTGTGTTCCCCAAAATATTGTGCACCCTAATAAACTTACATGGGGTCAGAGAACAGAACAGCCACAATATTAAACATAAAGGTTAGGCAGTGGTAGCACACGCCTTTAATCCTAGCATTCTAGAGGCAGACATCTGCCTGGATCTCTGTGAATTCAAAGCCACACTGGAAACAGCCAGGGATGGTGACACATGCCTTTAATCCCAGGAAGTAATGGCAGAAAGCAGAAAGGTATATAAGGTGTGAAAACCAGGAACTAGAGCCTGGTTAAGCTTTTAGGCTTTTAGCAGCAGTTCAGCTGAGATCCATTTGGATGAGGACACAGAGGGTTCTAGTCTGAGGAAATAGGATCAGCTAAGGAACTGGCAAGGTGAGGTAGCTGTGGCTGGTTCTGTCTCTGATCTTTCAGCGTTCACCCCATACCTGGCTCTGAATTTGTTTTTATTAATAAGACCTTTTAAGATTAGTGCTACAGCACATCTCCTAATCCTTCTCAAACAGTTCCATCAACCAAGGACCAGGTATTCAAATGTATGAGCCTATGGGGAGCCACTCATTCAAATCACACCTGACATTTTTTGTATATTATTAGTATATTTCTAAAATTGGTTGTTGAAAAGTGCTGTTTTTGGTATATGCAGCAAAATCCTCCAAGGTCTACAGCAATGTTTGTAGAAATTCTATACGGTAAATATTTATACGTTTAAAAGTCACTGAAAGAAAAAAGTTGCAGTACCTTGCTGATGGCTGCCAGCGAAGTCTTCATAAAGAGTAAACACTGTCAGTTTAACCTGATCCATGAGGATGAAAGGCCCAGGTAGACTGAAGAAGAGAGATCTAATTTATCTTGGCTCTAGGAAGTCTAGGTTATTTAATGTATTAGGCAATAAATTTAGAAAATATGATTCAGACAGTGACTATTAGATGAGAACACAAATTCCTAGAGGGTAAGAAAAATGCAAGATTTTTTTCAAAGTCAGCTAGCTGCCTAGCTTTAAAATTTATAACTCATCTAAATAAAGAAATGAAGAAATCAACCCAGAAAATGTCCCAAGAAAAATGCAACTTTAAAAAGAGATTCCAGAAGAAATAGAAAATCCAAATATACTAACAACTACCAAGGAAACAATACAGTTTAAGTCTAATTCCTATACTTCTAACCTAAATATCTGGGATGGCTTACAGGTCAATGAATTGGGCATTAAAGAAAGACAGTCCAATTCTCAAGGGATGGTTTAGAGGTTAAGAGCACTGGCTACTTTTCTAGAAACCATGAGTTCAATTCCCAGCACCCGCATAGCAGCTCACAACTGCCTGTAACTCTAGTTCCAAGGGATCCGATGGGCACCCAGGAACACACATGGTACACAGACATATGTTGCTAGAGTTTTCCTGCCTGGCCCACGGTCAGGATAAATCTCTTTCACCTGCCAGTCCCACAGCTGCTCAGAACCAACCAAATAAACATACAGACTCTTATATTATTTAAACTGCTTGGCCATTAGCTCAGGCCTA
>CABHPQ010150175.1:0-48014 GCA_902168405.1 Peromyscus aztecus
AGGGAGACAGACAGACACATAGACAGATAGGTAGGTAGATAGAGCAACTAGCCCAATGGAAATAAGAAAAAGTATAGAAAGATAATTGATGAGAGAGACAGACTGGTATTATTGACCTCATAAAGAATTGGGACACTCAAGAATCTAGATCTTCCCTCTCACTGAGCAAAGCTCCAGTATCAGCACCAAATGCCACAGTCCACTCCAGAAGCAGCATGGCGGCATCTGTGGAGCTGTGGAGGCAGCCATTCCACTTCCTTTCCATTTCCTCAGAGAACCATTAGCCCACAAGCATCCTGTTTGTGAGAGCAACCATCAGGAAACAATCTAAGTGTTCATTAGCAGGAAGGCGTTCATTACAAGGTACCTTGTAAAGCTGCTCAGGGAAGCCTCTACTGCAGTTAACACAAATGAGGCCGAGCTCCTGATGGGACTGGTGGGGTAGCTTTCCCAAGGGAGGCCAACGTCACAGACTTGAGAATGCTGCCCCTGCCTGTAAAGCCCACCATAGCTGTGTATGTAGCCAAGCCTAAGGTAAGATGTTGGTGCCCCAAGGTCTCAGGCGTTGGCATTTAATCCCCACAATGCAGCTTCCACAGGGAAGACACAATCCATCCGATTGACTATGGGCACTGAGTTGTGGAGAAAGGAAACCTCTTCCTCTAACAGTTTTCAGAGGTGGTGTTCAGATGATGAGTAGATAAGGTCATATTAGGATGGACCCCAATGATCAGTCCTTGGCTTTGGGGTTGTTTGTTTTTATCAGAGGAGAGAGAACATAATGGACAGACACACACACCGCCATGGTGTCACACAAAATTATCCAAATGTTTTTAAAGAAAATACAAGGGCTACAGAGATGGTCAAGCAATTAATACTGCTCTTGCAGAGGACCCGAGTTCTATTCCTGACACCCATGTCCAGCAGCTCCCAATCACCCTTAACTCCAGCTCCAGGGAATCTGATACTTCTGATCTCTAAGGCACCTGCGCACGCGTGTACACACACACACACACACACACACACACACACATACACACACACACACACACACACACACCACACATACACATAATTAAATAAAAATAAATCTTTGGTTAAAAGAAAATACAGGGGCTTAGAGGTGGCTTGGTGATGATTAAGGGCACTGATGCTCTTTCAAAGGACCTAGGTTCAGTTCCCAGCACCCACATGGTGGTTAACAATAGTCTGCAACTCCAGTTCCAAGGGATCCAATGTTCTCTTCTAGCCTCCTCAGGTGCCAGGCAGGCATTCAAGTGGTGTATAGACATACATGCAGGGAAAACACCCATACACATGACAGACAGACAGACAGACAGACACACAGAGAAAGCACAGACTTCTGCCTATCTATAATAGCCTTAATTGAAAATAAAGGGTGATAAGAACCAAGCCAAAGGGAAATATGAAAGGGCCACTCTTCTCCTTGGAGAGGTGCAGTGTGGGAGCGGCCCCAGAAAGGGAGGGAGAAGGTAGAATGAACACAGGGCCTGTGAAACCAGCTTCCACCTCACTGCCAGCAAGGCAGCTACAGGAACCTCATCACACCACAGCTGGACCGAAGGGCAACCCCAATCTACCATACAGAGGAAGGTGACTTCCATCAGCCCCAAGAGTCAGAAAAGACCAGAGCTCCAGGTCAGTCCCCACAGTGCTCTCCCTGCTGCTCTCCAGTGTTCTCTCCCTGCAGGCAGAAGGCGGCAGCAGGCCTTTTCTCCAGCTCAGATGAGAGACGCAGGGGCAGTGCAGGTGACAAGGTGATACCGGGGCAGTGCAGTGGCCTAGGCTGTGACCTCTCCTTAATGGAGGAGTAGAGCTCACGTTCTCTGATGTTTCTCCAGCATCAGGTTCTTCTGCTCACGGCTCTACCACCTCCCATGCCTACTGACCATCCCCCATGCCTCTTCGACCCTGCTGTTTGCACAGAAGCCAAGAAAGTGATGGGGGGCTTTGCTGGCCTCTGAGCATCAAAGCTCCGGCCCTTAGGCTTCCCTTCAGTTCTCCCATCCACAGCCAGACACTGCTCTGCCAGACACCCCTATGTCCAGACTCCACTCTCTGCAGCTACCCTTCCCCAACTGCCTGTCCCTGCTGGAAAGATACCTCTGGCAAGAGTATACCGCAGGCCCCTGGGACACCAGCTCATTCCTCTTCTCCATAGGCCCATGAAACTTAATTCTCCATACAGGCCTTGTAGGGATATGCCATCCCTCCCACTCGGTAATGGGCCAAAGGAGCGGAGAAACGAAAATCGGATGGATGCAATCAGAGCCTCCCAGGCAGCCGCGCAGTAAAAAGCACTAGAATGGTTTCAGTGCAGGTAATCACACCACGCCTCCAGAGGAACAGCTTGTCACATCCAGCTCTCAGCCGAGTCGCAATGGGAATTACTGGGGAGCTAAAAGGCACACATCTTTACCAATAGCTCTCTATGCTAACTCATCAGTACCCACACTCCCCTCAGAGACCTCGGCCCAGCTGGCTGGGACAGACCCCAGGGTTAGCTCATGTGCAGAGAGGGGTGCAAACGGCTTTCAGTCAGCTGCAAATGTGAACGGACCACCAGGAAGTACAGGCTGGGGGAACACAGGGCCTGCAGACGGAAGAAAATGCAGGTGAGGTAGTGAGCAGCACAAGAAGCCAGGGGAGACAAAGGCAGCAGCCTAGGGTCCAGGCAACTACTGAAGAGAAAGATACCACCCACAGCCCGGAGGAAAAGCTTCCAAAGCAGAAGTTGGCTGGCCCAAACAAAGAAAGAACAAAGAACAGCGATGGAGTGACAGCTCCTGAGAAGTAAGACAAAGCTGGGAAGACTCAAGGCAGCAACTTAAAACTAAAGTCAGTGAAGTAGTCAAGGAAGAGGAGGCGGGGGGGGGGGGGGGGGGGGGTAGGATCAGGATAATAGATCCCAAACCAAGAAGAAATCATAAGCAAGCGGCAGGAGGAACATGGAGAATGGGAGCTTCAGGAAAAAAGAAAGAGAGAGCTGCAGCTCCATTCAGGGAGGCTTCCCAGACTTCTCTGAGCTGAATGTCCCCGCAGCTTGGAGTCTCTTCCCCCCGTGGGCACAGGCGCCCTGAGCAGATGCAGAAGCATCAATCTGCAGTCTCCCTTCCACAGCCACACACACAGAGACACTCAAGCAGCTCCGGCCTGCCCTCCTCCTTCAGAAGCTCAGCAGGGCCGTCTTTGCCACCATCCTCAGAGTCTGGATGCACAGTCGTTTTGATTGGCTTTCTTGGGAAGAAGCATGGACATATTAATCACCACACCTTTGCCTTTTATTTCTACAGATGAAGCTATACAAGATTACAGCAGGCAGGTGAGTAGGGTCATCGGGCAGACACGTTTGCTACCCAACCTGAAGTCCTGAGTTCAATCCCAAGAACTCACATGGTGGGAGGAGATAATCAACTCTACCCACGAGTTGTCCTCTGACCTCTACAGGTGTCCCATGGCATGGGCATGCCCAAACACATGAGTACACATGTACCCACACACATAGATATTAAATACACAATTTAAAATAAAAAGTGTCTTTGGTCATGAAAACATGAAAGCTGTTTTGCATGAGCACCAGTCCAGACTCCAGCACTCCAGAGCACATCCTGGGCCAGCCCCTGTGGCTCTCACTTCTCTTCCTGACTGCCCTTGACAACAGTGATGGTCAGGTAAACATCAGCGGATGGGTAGTGCCATTTGCAGGCCCATCAAAAGTGGCTCCTAAATGGAGTCTCACCGGAACCTGAATGCTGATGCATACTCCATACACTCACATAGGTGTACAAGGAATGATGTTGCCTTGGAAAGCAGCTTTTAAAAATCTGCAGGCTAGTGTGCTCCAACCTCATGTAGAAGATTTGGGAACGTTCTATAGTAGTAGACTGTTACCTGCCCTGCCCCATACAGTGGGCACTGAGCCTGGAGGCATGGCCATTCCACTAAGGAACCAAAGCTTGAATGTTTTACTTCATTTACAGAGCTGCATCCAGCTAGCGGATGTCAGATAAAGTCTAACTCTGAGATGCACGTGTGAAAGGGATGGTTTGAGATAAGAAAATTAATTAGAATTTAAGATGAGTTCCATGGAAATAGGTTCTCCTGGGTTTCTACAAAGTGGTGGCGGGGGAGGGGGTGGATTATAGCAAGATAGGTAAGAGGTTCTTTCTCCCAAGTGCTGTGGACTGCCTGGAAATATGAAAATCAGAAGAAGATGAGGTGGGGGTCCAGCGCAGGGAGCTTCCCCACCACATACACGAATAAGACAACACAATCTCTGCTGCGGGTCCTCGGCATGCCTGGCCAGAAAGGCTCAAATCATTTAAGGACTAACCAGAAATCTGCACCATTAATTGTCTGTCATAGGATGCCTGCAGCTGAAGGGCCATTTGAAGTAGCTCTCCCCAAGAACCTTTCGCCAGAAGCTTCTGGGTCTGCACACAGATCTCGTTTCCTCAGGCTGCTTAGTGGGATGGCTGGATTGTATGGCAACTCCATCTTTCAGTCTGTTGAGAAACCTCCATACTGTTTTCCACAGCATGTATAGTAAGGAGCACCCCTACCAACAGTGTGTCAGGAATCTCTTTCCTCCACGTTCCTACCACACGTTATCTTTTACCTCACCTCACATGTTATCTTTCATTGTTAAAGTATTCAGAAAGGCTCATGTACCAATCATCCTAAATGTCCAATCAGTGGGAGAATGGGTAAAGAAAATGGAATGCCATTAGCATATGGAATATTATTCAGATGAAGTTGTGTTATTTGTGACAATGTGAATGAGTCTGGGGAAACAGTATGTTAAGTGAAATAAGCCAGGCAAAAAAAGATAAACGCTGTATGATCTGACTCATCTATGATCTACCAAGGTTTTCTGATGGAAACAGACTAGAGCAGTGATTACGAGAGGGTAGTGAAGAGGATGATAGCTGGGAGAGACTGGTCAGTGAGTGCCAGGTTGTAGCTAAAAGGAGAAACAAGTTCTCATATTTGATTACTTGATACGGTGGTTGCAGTTAACAATAACACATTGTGCATTCTAAGGTGGCTAAAATGGAGAATTTCTGAGTGTTCTCACCACAAAGAAATGGTGAATGTCTGAAGTGCTGGACATGTTGAGTATCTTCATGGGATCCTTACACCATATATGTGCATTAAACAGCATGCTGAAAATATGCACAATTATTATGTGTCAATCTTTTTAAAAGCTTTCATGATAGTCGTGATCTTCTGAGATCATTATTTTTTTTTCTTCACATTAACAAAAGAAGCCTCTGTCTGATACAAACAACCCCATGGCTCAAGCAAGGTGAAGCAATGCATGGAAGGGCTCGTTCTCTATTCAACTGACACTGTATTCTGTAGGGTATTTGAAGAATGACTGTAAAGTCAAGTCCTGAAATACCATTGGGTACCACCACCATGACCTGGTAGGAAAAGAAGGAAACATCATTCCCAAGAGATGCCACACCCAGCTACGATGCACTAACCTGCATCTGATAATCATCCCAGCACCAGAGAGCTACCATGGCAACTAGGACCCCAGGGGCTGAGGTGGGGACCTGCAGGGAAACTCGGTAACTCGCCATTCAGTGGTACCTTCCTACTGTTCAAGCTCTCTGGGAGCTCAGCTATCTGCAAGCCCTGGGGTTGGAGAAGGGAGAAAGCAGCAAACGTGATAACAACACTAAGCAGAGCTTCTGGTGGCCTCAGGGGCCTCGCGGGAGAAGCGCGACCTGTGGCTAATACACCAAGCTCCCGGGTGTCTCAGGGAAGGACAGATGCTGGAGCCATATGAACAGGACAGACAGTGGTGCTTGGGTATCCCCCTACCTAAAATACTTAAGAGCATGCACGGGTATTTTCAATTTCAGACTTCTTTAGGGTTTTGGACGATCTGCACATATATAATAAGAATCTTGAGAACGTAGATCAGTTCTAAAATAAGACATCCAATTATTTCACAGATTATACACATAGCCTGCAGGTAATTTATGCAATACTCATGGTAAGGGTCTCGGTTTCGTTTTTTGTTGCTATGATAAGATGTTCTGACAAGAGCAACTTAAGGGGAAAAGGGCTGAGTTTAGCTCCCATATCAACGTACAGTAGTACATCATGGCGGAGAAGTCAGGCAGCAGGAGCCTGAAGTAGCTGGTCACATTATGCCCAGTCAGAAGAAGAGAGCAGCGAACACAGGCACTCAGTTCCCTTTCTCCAGGACCCCCTACCTAGGGAATGGTGCCACCAGAAGTAGGTGTGTCTTCCTCTCTCAATGAATACAATCAAGATCCTCCCCCATAGACATATCTAGAGGCCCATCTTCCAGGTTATTCTAATACATGTCAAACTGACATTTAACATTAATCACTACAACCCCACCCTTGGTCAACTTGATCTTCCATCCTTGTCCCCTTAGGCTCTGATTCTAAAGTATTTCATATTTTAGATTTTTAGATCTGAAATGCTCAGCCATGTAGGCTTGGTTTATAACCCAAAGTATAAAATGAATATTCTGAGTTACAGGAATGTAAACAGATGAGCTGATAAACAATAATTTGGAAGACTAGACAAATATCCCATTCAGAATTACAAATAGTGTGTGGATACTGTCCTCTCATGGAGACAGTGCCTCATTCCCACATGATCAAGATTACTGTCAGCAGTATAAATTACACACTCCTGATTTAATAGGACCAAAATGGCACTTCCCAGAGTGACTGTCTGTCTAACCAGAAGAAAACATCACATACTGTGTGTCATTCTTGATCTGTGCTCTTCAAACCTATCAAGGTCACAAAACCAAGTAAGGTTTACCTAGCTGTCTGAAAGGGCCTCCAGAGGCATAATTACTGAACTTAATATGATCATGGGTAAAAATCTAAGAAAATACAACAGAAGTGCAGACTTCAGTTAACAATCACGTGTGAACCTGGGTTCACCAGCTGCCAGAGGCAAGCAACAAAATAAAGAATATGGTAGTTAAGGGAGTGTCTGGATTGCTCTGTCTCTATCCGTCTGCACCACTGCACACCTGAAACTATGCTAAAGCTTATCTATTCATTATCACTGTGTTGATCATTAGACCAAGTAGACTTCAGAAAAGGAAGCTGCCCCAAAGTAAAAGTGAAGGGATTCGTATTACAAAAGGCAGCCCACCAGTACTGGGTTCTAAACAGGTGTGTGTCCAGGTACTGGATCTTACTCTTTATAGAAGAACTGGCAGGGCCACAGAGTCAACCCTGAAGTCAGAGGTGAAGTGAGCTTTCTTAGCAATGTTGTGCAACTGACTGGTTAATAATCAAAGCAACTATATAAACACTACAGTCAGCAACCTTCGCTCATTATCATACGTGCTCCTGAACTGAGGACATACACTCCAGAACACACAGAATACTTCATCAAAATTAATTACATAGAGAAAGTCTAAAGGTAATAAACAAGTTTCAAAACACTGACACTGAACTGGCATTTCTGACTATGGCATAATTGAGCTGGAAATAAACAACAAAATACAACTCGGGAAAAATGCAAAACATTTCTGAATTAGTTCCTTTAAAATGACCCTCAGATCAAATGATGAACTGCGACAATTAAACACATTTTAGCTAGTTAATAATGAAAATATAATGTGTCAAAAACTGTGCTTCACACTCACGTTCTTGGAAGCCTTGTTCATAGCAGCCACAGATGGAAGATGAACTAGTGTCTATCCATGAATAAACAGAGAAATCAAATATGGTTGAGTCACACAATGGAATACTATACAGACTTTAAAAGGGAAGGAATCCTGACATGAGAGCCATTATTTATTTTAAAAACTGAAAACAAGTAGACAGAACTTTATGACTCCACTTGAATGTGGAAATGAAATAGGTCACTTCATACACGTATTGTACTGAGGTCTTGCCAAAGGACAGTGTATGGGAAAATAGGCAAGATGAAGATGTTTTAGAGATTGGTTTTGAAATGCAACAATACTACCTAACCACACACTTCATGATATTCAGAAGATAAGCTGTACACTTGTGTTTTACCACAATTTTAAGAACAATGCTAAAGCCAGTTTGGTAAGACATTTACCCCTTTAAATTCATATATTAGAAAAAGAGTAGAAAAGGACATAACTCTGTCTTTTCTCTCATGTGGTTTTAAAGTAACAACATATTTAATCCCAGATAAAACTTAAGAGAGGGAAGAAATATATATATATTTTTGGTTTTTTGGTTTTTCTAGACAGGGTTTCTCTGTGTAGCTTTGCGCCTTTCCTGGAACTCACTCTGTAGACCAGGCTGGCCTTGAACTTTCAGAGATCCGCCTGCCTCTGCCTCCCGAGTGCTGGGATTAAAGGCGTGCGCCACCACCGCCCGGCGTGAAATATTTTTTAAAAAAGGAAAAAATTGAAATGGATAACAAATCTAAAATAGAAAAAAAAAACTCAGGTTGGGGGAAGGGAATATTACAAAAAATTCAAGACCACCCTGGACTACAAACACACAGCAAGACCTTTCTCAAAAGAAAAAAAAAAGGTGGGGGAGACTCTACAGCCATATGTTGATTCTTTAGGGGGAATTAAATTAATAAATCCCCCCAAAAATGATAAAATGGGGGTGCGGGAAGAAGGGAAGTGAGCACCCACAAATGTGACATCAGCACAAAAATGTGGCCAGCCCTCTTGAGACAGCAGTAAACGTTTTGAGCAATTCAGTACCAGTACGTGCGGCATGTTTATGAGATGAAGACATTATTGAAAACACATGTGATGGTAGCTGCTGTCAACTTGACCTAACATGGAACCACCTGGGAAAACAGTCTCCCTGAGCGGTTGTCTACACTGGATTGGCCCATGGGCGTGTGTCTTAGAGTTTCTATCGCTGGGAAGAGACATCATGACCACAGCATTTCTTATAAAGGAAAACATTTAATTGAGGCTGGCTTGCAGTTCAGAGGTTTAGTCCATTCTTGTGACGGCAGGAAGCACTGTGGCATGCAGCAGACATGGTGCTGGAGAAGGAGCTAAGAGTTGAACATCTGGATCCACAGGTAGCAGGAAGAGACTGTGAACCACAAGGCCTGGCTTGAGCTTCTGAATCTCAAGGCCCACCCCCAGTGACACACTTCCTCCAACAAGGCCACATCTAATAGTGTCACTCCCTGAGCCTATGGGGGTGTCATTTTCATTCAAACCACCACAGCATGTGTGTGGTGGGAGGGGGGTTTTAATTGAGTTATGCAAAGACCCGGCCCATAGTGAGTGGCACTATTCCCGAGAGAGAAGGTCCTGAACTGTGTAAGAGTGGAGAATAGAGCTGAGCACAAGCAAGCAAGTGGATACACACTCACTTCTGCTGACTCTGGATGTGGTGTGACCAGCTCTTCAAAGTCCCTGCCCTGACTTCCCCACAGTTATGGACTGCAATCTGGAATTTTAAGTGGAGATGAGTCCCTCCTCCGCCCCCCACAATTGATTTTTTTCATCATGCTTTAGCAACAGAAAGGAGGCTACAGCAGCATACAGATATCAAAACTGGTATGAGAAGAAAAACTCCAACTGGCCCTGTATTTCCAAAAGAAACTGTTTTTGCCATTAAAATTCTCTTCTCAGCTTCAGAGTTCACAGGCTTCCCATGTGAATTCTTCCAATCAGTATGAACTTGACACAAACCAGAGTCACTTGGGAAGGGGAAACCTCAAAGGATGAAATGGCCACCATCAGATGGACCTGTGGGCATGTCCAATGGCGCATTTTTGTTGATTAGTAATTGATGTGAGAGGGCCCAGCTCACTGTGGGTGGTGCCATCGCTGGGCTGTATAAGAAAGCAGCTGAGTAAGCATGGAACAGCCAGTAGGCAGCACCCCTCCAAGGCCTTTGCTTCAGTTCCTGACCTGACTTCCATCAGTGAAGAACTGTTCCATGGAAGTGTAAGCAGAATAAACTCTTTCCTCCCCAAGTTGCCTTTGATCATGGTGTTTATCCCAGCAATGGAAAGTAAGCTAAGATAGGCCAATAAATCAAACAAAAGCCACCAATGTTACCCAAACGCTATGGAGAAGAAAAAGAGGAAGTACCTTCAAACATTTTATGAGGCATCCATTACCCATATCCCAAACACAGTCCTTAACACTGCAGTAAAAACAAAACAAAATAAATAAATAGATAAATAAATATAACAAATCACTTTTGAACAAAATTACAAATAAAAATATTAACAAAACATAGCAAATTAAAAGGAGTTACATATAAAATTTACATCATATTAGACCTGGTTGGATTTGACCCAGGAATTCAAGGTTAGCTCAATATTTAAAACTGAATGCTATAATTCACATCAGTGAGCTAACAGGGAAACAAAAAGAGTATTTCAGAAAACTTTCCACTCCCTCTTGATAAAAACCTGTAGCAAACCGAAACTAGAAACAGAAGGTAATATTCTGAATTGAATAGAGTACTTCAAAACATTTAAAAGAAAACAGGAAACACAATCACAACTCTTGAAAGGAAATGACAGAAGAATCTCCCCTAAGACAGAAATCACCAAACTGGGATTTTCAGCAGGTGCCAAAGGGGGATCTTTTATTGGTCATGGACAATATGGCTTCACAGCTATAAAAGTTTAAAATAACCTACAAATAACTGTCAAAATTATTAGCCAAGTTTAGTAAGGTTTCTGGATATAAAGGAAATAGATGAAAACATTTATAGATAGTTATAAAACCTATAATAACAATTTTAAAATACATTTACAACAATGTCAGGATTCAAAAGAAAAGATGTTCTATACACAAAATTATCCCCCCCACCAAAAAAATAGATGTAGACCACAATGAAGGTAGATTAAAAATCCATTCATTGGACAACTTCCCATTATATTTGTCAACTTCTAGATGGATCTGTACCTCAAAGGAGCTCATCAGAACACCTGCAAGGGTTCACATTTAGGAACAAGTATTTATGTGGAAATTGAGAGAATGGATCTAACTTTACGTAGAAACACAAAGGGTAAACATAGTAAGACACTCTTAGGGAGCACAATTGGAGGACTAAACAGGGCAACAAGCGCATTTTGTAAAAATGAGGTAATTAAGATGCTGCAGTGTTTATACATCGACAAATAGGCCAGTGGGGCTGAATGCTCACAGTGATTTCATTTGTGAAAACGTGACACCAGTGTTGAGATCAAGCCAAGGGAGGTGGGATCAGCCTCCCACCCAAAAGCAGTTCAGCCATGAGACTGGGGATCACACACAGCACTAACAGGAGAACAAAGCATCCATGAAGGCCGGTCCAGTGGCATGGGAGAAAGCGGAAGGGCCTGGATGGTTAGGGAACTAGGCCTTGGAGGAGTCTATGTGCAATAGCAGAGCTTACATGGTTTGAAGTTGTGGTTGGTGTTCGGCACCTCTTAGGATGGCCAGTTGTGGGGCAGAAAGAGAAGTGAGGATGAAGTTTGGAAACTGCCAGAGCTCAGAACCAGACCCTCTGCAGAGAGTCATGAAGTGATTAACAATGCGGGATCCACCAGGCACCCACGAAAAGGAAGGCAAATCTTGGCATCTACTTCATCATCTACTTGGCACCCATTCAGACATTCAGAAAGGCAACTCAAGTGAAAGCTAAAACAGCAAAGCTTCAAAAACTGAACGACAGGGGCTGAAGAGGTGGCTCAGTAATTAGGAGCAATGGCTACACTTCCAGAGGATCCGAGTTTGATTCCCAGCATCCACATGGTGGTTCACAACCGACTACAACTGCAGTCCCAGGGGATCTGGTACTCTCTTCTGTCCTCCATATGAACATACATGCAGGAAAAACACCCATATGCATTAAGTAGTTGCAGCAGAATAGAATATTTGTTTAACTAAGTAAAGATGTGTTTCATTTGTTTATGTTGTGGAATATTTGTTTAACTATGTAAAGATGTGTTGCTGTGCCTGCTTGAGACACCTGACTGGTCTAATAAGAAGCTGAACAGTCAATAGCTAGGCAGAGGAGGTATAGGTGAGGCTGGCAGGCAGAGAGAAAAGAGAAGGAGAGAGAGAGAGAGAGAGAGAGAGAGAGAGAGAGAGAGAGAGAGAGAGAGAGAGAGAGAGAGAGAGATGTCAGGGAGCAGCAGGGGCCAGTCAGCTGGGGGCCAGACAGACAGACAGACTGGAGAAAGCAGGAAAGCAGGATGGACAGTATGTAGACGAGGTAAACGAGTCTCAGGGCAGCATATAGGTTAATAGAAATGGGTTAATTTAAGTTAAAATAGCTATCTAGAAACAAGCCCAAGCTAAGGCTGAACAGTCATAAATTAATGAGTCTCCATGTCATGGTTTGGGGACTGGTGGTCCAAGAAAGCCTGCCACAATTAGTCAGTCAGTGAATTAGTTAACTGCAGAGTGCTTTCAAGGTTTTGGAATGTGTAGATGTCCTGAACAGGACATTTATCACACTGACTTAAATCATAAGGCTGATAACTTGGCTGTCTGTTCATCAAAAACCACCTTTGAGGCCAAGATAGAAAGCATGTAAGAAAATGTCTCCAACATATATATGTAACATAGGCTAAACATGTTGGATATATGAACTCCAACAAAGTGCTAAAAGAGAAAAGCCAGCAGAAAAAGGAGCAAGGTCCCCACACAGCAACTTCAAGTGAGATCTCCAAAAACAATAAAGAAAATTCTAAAAGGGTATTTAACTCCATTAGTATTCTGAGAAATGCAAATTTAAGCTACAGGATCTCACTACACATTTGCCAGATATAAAGTTAAAACTGACAACAGCAATTAGTAGCAAGATGTGAAGCAAACTCAACTCTTACACTTAGCTGAACGTGGAATTTGGAACAACTACTTCAGAAAATGGATTAGTCCTGTTCACTAAAACACAAATCCATCCAGATCCCACAGCCTTTCCAGCTGATCCCTAGAGAGATGCTCCCTAGAAATGCAAGCATGTGCATCGCATCCAACATACAAGGATATTCCTAAGAGAAATAATGTCCACAAAGTGGAAAAGGTCCTGTGTCTGTCAAATGAAGAAAACATAAACTCTTGTATATCTATACCATGTAAACTTAGAACTGCAGTCATCAGTAAATTACAGTCACACTCAATACCAGTGGATGACTCATAAGTACAGCATAGTTTGAAAGAAGTTGTCCCAAAATAGTACATCCATTATTTTAAAATTCAAAAATTAGCAAAAGTACCACATGGTGATAGGATTCTAGGAACCTTTGGGTGTGGTGGCTGTTGTGGTTTGAATGGGAAATGGTCCCCATGGACTCAAGTGTTTAAACACTTGGACCCCAGCTGGAGGTCTGTCTGAAAAGCTATGGAACCATTTAAGTGTTGGATCCTCACTGCAGCAAGTGCGCCGCTGGGGGTAGTCATTGAGATATTACAGCCTGTCCACTCTCTGCTTCTTAATGTGCCAACATGGGAGGAGTCCCAGATACACATCCCTGCTACCATGGAGCCACCCGCCACCATGCCTTCCCTACCACAGAGGCCGGGCCCTCAAACTTCACGTCAAAATAAACCCTTGCTTCCTTTCACAAGTTACTTTTGTCAAAACAATGGAAAAGATAACAAATACAGAAAATTGGTACGGAGAGTGGGACAGTTGCTATGATAAACCTGACCATGCAGTTCTTAGGCCTTTAGAGCTGGTTTGCAGGAGGAATGTGGAAGGGTTTGAAACCTGGGACTAGAAAATCTCCAGAGTGCTGTAAATGGAGTTAAATGAGCCATTCCAATGGGAGTCCAAAGATGAGAACTCCAAGGGGAATGTAGACAGGGGGGTCTAGCTCAGAAGGCTTGAGAGGGCAATGAAGACTCTATCAGGAGTGGGAAATAGAGGCCATTCACATTATATTCTAGAAAAGAATCTCACTTCATCCTGCCACTGTCCTGACACCTTGGGGCTGAATTAAAAAGTAATGAACGACTTTGTTTGGTGGAGACATTTTTAAAACAGAATAGCATTTAGCCTGAGGCACGGGCACTGCACGTTGAACTAATCCGGGTTTACAATGAAGGAGAGTGAGTGGAATGGAGCTACAAGTGTACAGTTTGCAAGGAAAAATTTATAGTCCCAGTCGAGGCGGGTTGTAAGCAGCATTAACTGTTAGCAATTAGCATCATTAAAATATAAACACCTCCTGCTCTGCACTGGGACAAAGGGAAAGGTACACTGAGGGAAAGACTTCACCCATTAGAGGGTCCTACTGGTGAAATGAAAACCAATTTAAAAGAGTCTAAACTAAGACTACCACTGTAGGGGTTCCCTGCTCAAATGCAAGCATGTAGGCAAATGTATCCCCAGGGTCAGTCTCAAAGAAATATATAGGCTTCTGCAACTGTGGCCCAAGAAGTCAGACTACATTATGAACTGGAAGCAGAACTACATACTGTTATTTATGTGGTACTTGTTTGATAGGCCTGAGAGATGCAAGAGAGAAATGGAGGCTTGAACTAAATATTCCAGAAAGCCATTGAACCCAGGCTATATGTAGCAGTGACAGGTTCTCTGTAAGAAGGCCCTGAAAGAGCATGAAGCTGGAAAGGGGATACCTAAATTGCAGTGGAGACCCCAAAAAGTTGAAGATGTCAGGACCGTAGATGTCATCAGAAGAAACTTTCAAGCTTATAGTGAATCTGTCCCAAGAGAGAGGTTTCTTGTACTGTAGACAGTTGGGCTGGGGGAAGGCAAGGTGTCCCAGTATGGATCCCAGATGAGTCCATCACAAGCCCCAGATGCCAGACATGAAGCTGTAGGATTTGATGTTTGCCCTGGTAGGTCTTGGTCTTGCTATAAACTGGACTTTCTTTGCTATGCTCTCATTCCTCTTTTGAGTGGTAATCTTTATGCTATTAATGAATTGAAAGTATGTAGCTTGTTTTTTGTTGTCCTTTTTTTAAATAGGGGCTCAGAGTGAAGAGATTGTCTTCAGTCCCCGTGAAGGGTATATTGTTGGATAATCTTTTCATACATTGTGAAGATGTATCTTTGTCAAAGTACCTTCTGATTGGTTTAATAAGTAGCTGAATGGCCAATAGGCAGGCAGGAAAGGACAGGTGGGATTTCCAGGGAGAGAGAGGAGGAAGAGAAGGAATCAAGGTTCTCAGAGACACCAGTGAGCAAGTCAGACATACAGTACAGAGGAGAGGTAACCAAGCCACATGGCAAAATGTAGATTAATAAAAGCAGGTTAATTTGAGTTGAAAGAGCTAGTTGGGGACAAGCCTAAGCTAAAGGCTAAGCTGTCATAATTAATAAGAATTCTCCATGTCAGTTTTTGTGAGCTGGCAGTCCCAAAAGAAAGTCAAACAACAAGGATACTCTTGGTTATCAATTTGACACACTTGGGAAGGGAGAACCTCAACTGAAGAACTGCCTCCATCAGATTCACCTGTGGGCATGTCTGGGGGGCACTTTCTTGATTACTTACTGATGACGAAGGGTCCAACCCAATGTGGGCAGTACCATCTCCAGACAAGTGGGCCCAGACTACGCAAGAAAGGTAGCTGTATGTGTATCTAGGAGCAAGCCAGTAAGCAGTCAGTCTCCTCCATGATTTCTGCTTCAAGCTCCTGGCTTGAGTTTCTGCCTTGGCTTCCCTCAGTCGTGGGACTGTGAAGTAGAAGATGATATTAACCCTTTCCTCCCTGAGTTGCTTTCTGTCAGTGTTTTTTTTTTTAAGATTTATTTATTTATTATATATACAGTGTTCTGTCTGCATGAATCTCTGCAGGCCAGAAGAGGGCACCAGATCTCATTACAGATGGTTGTGAGCCACCATGTGGTTGCTGGGAATTGAACTCAGGACCTTTGGAAGAGCAAGCAGTGCTCTTAATCTCTGAGCCATCTCTCCAGCCCTCTGTCAGTGTTTTAATCACAGCTACAGACACAAAACTAGGAAAGTCTCAAAAAGAGACTTTGGACTTCGAATGGCATTGAAATTGTTAAGGGCTATGAGACTTTTAAAGTTGGACATGATACATCATGGTGATCTCGTTCACTGCTGAAGATTTTCTTTAATTCCTTTTCAGAAGTTGGAAGCTTAGCTGGGTGGGGTCTTGCCCTGAGGTCACCACTCCCATTATTCCATTTAGCATCAGGCTTTTCTTTAAACATTTTATCTCCTTGAGCACAGGACTTAGCTCATTACACTTCCTGGGGCTCCTTTTCTCCTCAAAACTGTATTTTTTGTATTTTTCCTTGCTTAGCTTGTTCCTCTTTATTATAGATCTGCCTGAGAGTGATTACTAATAACCATACCACATAGTCAATACTAGACTGTTTTGAAATCTCTAGCAAAGCCATTAATCAAAAACTCTTCAACTTAGCCTCAGGAAGATTTTTAAGACAGAACAAAAAGCAGCCACATTCTTTGCTAAAATATCACAAGAATGGTATCTAGGCCACTTACTAATACTATTCCCCTCTGAAACCTCTTTGGGCCATCATAATCTACATTGCTCTCACCACCTCTGTTTCCCATGCTCCTATTAGTATGGCCTATTAACCTCCACTTAAAAAGTATCAACTCCTTTCTTAATTCAAAGTCCCCAAATCCACATTCTGCCAACAAGCAACATCATCAGGCCTGTCATAGCAATAACCCACGTCCTTGTACCAACTACTTTCTTAGTTACTGTTCTATTGTTATGAAGAGACACCATGACCAATCTATTATAAGAGAAAGCATTTCATTGGAGGCTTGCTTACAATTTCAGATGGTTAGTCCATTATCAGCATGGTGGGAAGTCTGGCAGCATGCAGGCAGGCATGGTGCCGGAGGAGCTGAGAGTTCTATATCAGGATCCTCAGACAGCAAGAAGAAAGAGCTTTTGGGCTTGCCTGGTCTACCTTAGGCTTTTGAAACCTCAAAGCCCACCCCCAGTGACACACTTCCTCCAACAAGGTCACACCTACTCCAAGGCCACACCTCCTAATCTCTCCCAAGTAGCACCACTCCCAGTTCATGGAATGACCATAACGCAGAGCAGAGGCATCCTTTCGGAAGATGGTCTGCCTGTGGAGTGCAGCTTTGCCCATGCATGAAGCTTCAGCAACCCTTCCCCGAAGCCTTCCCTGCAGATTTTAGGCCTGCCTATAAAGGCTACACCACCACATAAGCTGCTTTCTTACAGTCTCTTAAAAGCCATCCCTGCTTCACCTGTTGGCTGAGCCTTGACTAGCAGACCAAGAATCCCACCTACCCTTTACGACTCCAGCTCATTCTAAAACTCAACTGCTGGCACCCCCACACACAAATGGGGAGTCTCTTCACATGGGTGCCTACTGGCCATTATGTACTGGTTCAAGCAAAGGTGTGGTATAGTTTAACAATTTCACGAGTAACCAAGAGCACATGTGGTAGGAACAAGCTTGGAGAGGTAAGTTTGATCAAATTAGATGGATTTCTTTCCTGCTGAACTTCCCAAGGCCTTTATTAAACAGGACTCTTGGGGACTGTCCAGCTGGGGGATATGTGGACTATATTCAGGACTATCACACGGGACTCCACAGAATACAGCTGGGGAAAGCCTGCTTGCATACTGCTATCATTAATTAGAATTGGACATAATTAACCTGATCTGAATATCCTTAATAAAAAATTACATACAGAAAAGGCGGACTTCCTTCAGTTTAATCACACTAATTATGTTGGGCTTAACCTACTTGCACTTCCCTGTGCTGTTTCCTTAGCACACTTTTCATCTTCTGGAAGGGGGTGTTGGTGCTTTCTCTCTCTCTCTTAATGCAACTTAAAAAAAAATGTCGGTGTCAGAGTAGAAGTTTCCAAATATTGGAAAACACGTTCTGAATCTGAGAACAAACAATCAGGCATCTCCTTTAAGCCTACTCCAGGGGACACTCAGCATCAGAGTGCTTCCATCAGTTGCGTTGGGTTCCCTGGGTTCCCACTTAGCAGAGTAGGAAAATGCATTTCTGGACATCTAAGAAACTAGAATTAAATAATGATCCCTTATTTCCAGAGCATCCATTACCCAGGAAGCACTGGGCTATGGACATGGATCAGTGGTGACAGGAATCCACACCAACGTTAGGAGCAGAACATCAGCAGGCAGGGCTGTGGGGTCAGACTTCCAGCCAACACCCAAAAGGGTGAGTTGTTCGGGAAGAGGTTCAGAAGCACACGAGAGATGGATAAGCTATGCGTGGCCCAAGGCAGCCCGAAATGCAGCCTCTGAAAACACAAGGCCAGGTCAGTTAGCACAGCCTGGCTCCTGAGAAACCCCAACACTGCAAGGAAGAGAAACGCAGGACCATCTGAGAAAAGGTGAGGCCAGGGATTCAGCCAGTTAGTGGGGCCCCTAGCAAATGGAAGCAAGGTGGTACAAAAAGACACACAAGTACAGAGTAGGTAGGAGTGCCACATATGGGTGCTTACCACAACTTCTCTTTTGTATGTGTGTCGGGGGCGCACACATGCACACATAGTCCCCTGTATGTGTGTTTATGTGCGGGTCAACATCGGGTATCATTCCTTAGGTGCCGTCTGCCTGCATTTTTTATTGTTTTTATTTTTTAATTATTTGATTACATTTATTTATGTTTATTTGTATGGATGTATAGACACACAAGAGCCACAGTGAGAGTGTGGAGGTCAAAAGACAACTTGAGGAGTTCGCTTTTCTCCTTATGAGATGTGGGTCCCAGGATTGAACTCAGGTCATCTGGCAGCCCCCACCTTGTTATTTGATACCCAGTTTCTCACGGGGCTGGTGCTCACTGGGCTAGCTGGAAACCCCAGGGATTCACCTGTCTCCACCTCCCCAATGCTGCTGTTAATTTAAGCATGTGCCACCACACCCAGCTTCTTGTACGTGGGTGCTGGGAGTCAAACTCCTGACCCCAGGCTTGCAAGGCAAGCATTTTAGCACCTGAGCCATCTCTCCGGTCCTACGACAACCTCTTTTTCCATCAGCATCATGAGATAAACAGAATTAAGTGTAGAGAGCGATGAGGCAGAGACTCAGGGACACACACCAGTCAGGCTTAACCTTTGTTCTTTTTCTCTGCCTCCCAAACCGCTAGACCCATAACACTAACAAAGACCTTCTCTCATGTAGAATGAGCCCTGGTCTCTTCTATTTTGTTTTAATTTATTTAAAAAAAATGTTCATTGTGACCCATGGTTATGTCTGTGTGCCAGCTTGACTGGGTCGCACCTGGCTAGCCATAGTGCATTCTGGCTTTCTCTCTTAGGGTATTTTGGGAAGATGTCCATTTGAACTGGTGGGCTGGGTAAAGCAGATGTGTCTCCCAGGGTTAGGGGACCTCCAACAATCCAGGGAGGGCCTGACTAGAATAAAGAGGTGACCGAATCTGCCCTCTGTCTGCCTTCTTAGTCAGGACCCCTCTGTCCTGTCCTCTGGACTCTGCTATGAGGCTGTTGGGCCTGGGCAGGAAGCTGCACTCAGCACTCTAGCTCTTGGGGCTGTGTGCCTGCCAACGGGCTCTGCTGCATCTCCAGTTTGTGCAGGCAGATCCCAGGACCTTCTTACATCTGAGCCAATAACTGTAAAATAATAAACCCACCAATAGTAAATCCTAAGACACTAGTGATAGATTTAATACACTGACAGATTCTGAGATCGATCCCATGACTTCTGGTTTTCTGGAAAACTCTGACTAATTCATGGCCAACAAAAAACATATATACCTAAGAGCGGAATGGCTGGATCACAGCGTTCCACAACTGTTCTTTTTGCAAACTGTGCAGCTGCTGTCTGAAGGGGCTTTTAACCGATCTGCCCTTGATAAGTAAGGCATGAACACCTCCCCGCTTGCTCATCCCTCGGTTTATCCTAATCTGCCAAAATATGCGTGTGAAATGGCATCTCATTATCTAACTTGGCAATTCCCCAACTGAAGACAGGAAGTATTCATTAGCCTATAAGCCATTTAGGCTTCTTTCATGCTATTTGCCCATTTTTCAAACTCTGTTATCTCTTTCTTGGTTCTCTTTAAAATGTTTACTTACATGGAATTAATTGTTATTTTGAGAGAGAGAAAGAGAGAAGAAAAATGTTCTCCATGTACTTTTACCTTTTATTCTTCATACACAGGTCTTCTACTCCAAGGACATACATACACGCATGTAAGCCATAATACGCAATCTCACCTTATCTTTTCCTACATAACCCATCAGTTGTCCCGCATGTCATGGTTTAAATATGAAACATCTCCCACGAGTTCATGCGTTGAATGCTCGGCCTGTAGCTAGAGTCACTATTCCTTAAAGGAGTAGACACTTTAGGAGTTTGGGGTCTAATTGAAAGACTAGAATGTTACTAAGGATAGGTCGCTGAAGGTTAAACTAATGCTTCTGGTATTTTCTCTGCTCCATGAACACCGTAACATGAACTGGACTTGCATGCCCTCCCTCACCTCTCCATATCTGCCATGCCCTCCCCCACCTCCCCACCACAATGGACAGAAACCTCTGAAACCATGAGGTTGAATAAATTCTCCCTCCTTTAAGTTGCTTTTATCTTAGGTATTGCGGTGGGTGAGAATGGTCCTCACAGACGCCTATGTTTGAACACTTGATTCACAGTTGGTGGAACTGTTTGGGTGAAGATTAGGAAGTGAGACTTTGTTGGAGGAGGTGTGTCTCTGGGAGTGGGCCTTGAAGTTTCCAAAGCCCACTTCATTCCTAATTACCTCTCTCTGCCTCGCGCCTGTGATCAAGGGTGAGCTCCCAGCTGTTCCTTCCTCGCCCAGTCACCATAAACTCTGACCCTCTGAAACTGTCATCCAAATTAAATGCTCTCTTTGACAAGTTGCCTTGGTCATGGTATTTTATCATATGGACAGAGAAGTAGCTAAGACAGGTATCTCACCATAACAATAGGAAAAATACCAGGTTCCTCTGGAACCATAACCATATCCTGTCCCAGGTTCCTACACATATGAAGTCTTAGCATAGAGTCATTTTGTGTGTCTCCTGTGCCTCTGTGTCTCTCTGCACAAATACCACAGCCTCAATCATGGCAGCATCCCATCAGGAACGCACAGCCCAGGCCCGATGCCATCTTCTTCTCTTAGTCTTCTGACCCTGTGTTTTGGGGTTGTTGTTGTTTTCAAACATGGTTGGTAAGGTTTCACACAGCATTGACACATGTCTAGGCTGGGGCAGCAGCAGTTACACCAGCCAGCCATCTTCATGATTTCAACACCACCTCATCTGTGCTGAGTCCTCCGTGATTTACGGACAGTTTACCCACTTCTCAGTGATCCTTCAGGGTAACCACTGAGTTCATGATCTTAGTCTTCATGCATTCTATAAATATGCATATTCAAAATAATGAGGATTACAAATTGACTATTCTGGGGAAGAAAAACAGAAAAGGATCTCAAACTTTTACGGCCAGCGGAAGCCCATTTATAAGGTTATTCTCCTATAAGACACCAGGCACACCATGGGCATTAGTATTCTGAGATTATAAAATGGCTCCATTTGCAGCAGGAAAAGATATAAAGCCAGACTTCTGCTTCTCTTTGCGGCTCTCCGAGCAGAGATTCATTCTGGCATAATTGACATTTAAAAATATCCATTTCATCACCACTTTTCTTTCTAAGAAGGAATATGCTTTTCTTCGGGGACACTGTAAGGAAGGATGATGAGCACATTCACTTAAATGATGGGTTATCATACTGCTGATAGTAAGAGTGCTTGGGAGGGGCCTTGGCTATTGCAACTGGTACAGATCCTCTGTCAGTATATCACAGAAAATGGGACACAGAAAATCCCATCAGGCCTTTTTGTAGGCTCAGAAGGGGAAAAAAATACCTTGTGTTTTGGAGGTATAAACTGAACCATCCTACGGCTCCAGCTGACTGCAACATACCTGGACTTCATTCTGGAAGACTTTAAGGCGCCAGTTTCACAGTGGATAAGTCCTGGAGGGTGGGAGGGATGTACTGTTTGCATGACCCAGGCTCCATAGGATTAGAATTTCACTACAATTTATGAGGCTGCATCCTCATTATTAAGGCCACCCTTCACAAGGTGTCCCCATCGCAAGTTACAAACAAAACCCTGCCCCTTTACAGAACCTGGCCCCTAAATGCTCTATCATTTTCAGGGCTGAGAAAGGCCAGTGCATGTCTTGAAGTTAAGGGTGAAACGTGTGTACAACTCTTAGCACAAAATCAAACGAGATGGGAAAAGCCCATGGAGAGCATGGGGTAAATCCACAGTGTATGTCAAAACAGATGACAGAGAACGAATTCAGAAACACTCAGCCAAGATCCGCTAGAAGCCAGAGAAAAGCTCCACCTTGTCCCCTGGAAAAGTTCTGAGTGCTCTACAACTCCTAACTGCTTAGGAATATGCCACAGCCAAAAGTCACCACACAGTCTAACCATGACATTTGTGACAAGAACACACCCAGTGTGTTGCACAGGAATTCCCGCCTGTGCACAGCACCAGCTGTCTGAGCAGCCCCTCAAACACAAGGTAGATGCTGGAATTCCCGCCTGTGCACAGCACCAGCTGTCTGAGCAGCCCCTCAAACACAAGGTAGATGCTGGAATTCCTGCCTGTGCACAGCACCAGCTGTCTGAGTAGTCCCTCAAACACAAGGTAGATGCTGGATGTGAATAGTCACCTTGCTTTACAAACAAACAACAACAACAATAACCCCCCCACTGTTTATGACCCTTGGACTTCTGCTACCCAGAGCAAGGCAAAGCGGTGCTTCTGAGGGTAGCCTTGACCTCCAGAATCCCACCCTTGGTCTGGTTAGTCTTCTCTTCATCTTCAGAACTGCCACACAGCTCCCGCAGGTAGGACATGCAATGTTTCCCTCTCCTTCTAACACCATAAGCAATCACCTCCCTCTGAGTGATATTGCATGGTTACTGCATCCTAGTACAGCTGCTGTTCCTTCTCATGAGTCCAGGGGGAGTCATAGAGCTGAGTGAGCAGAGGCTCTGAGCGCTCTGGGTCAGGACACAGAGACAGTGTATTGCTCAGCTTCCTGACCTTAATAACCCCCACCTCCGCTCCCTGCTCTCCAAACACACCCCAGGTTCCCCACAACCAGGCCAGCTGGAGCAGCTCTGGCCCAGGAAGATAAGCCAGTTCCCTTGCTACCCAGAATTCCTGCTTCATCTTCCCCTTTGCAAACACATGGCTAGCCTCAGGCTCCATCTTGCAGGTCCTGCAGGCCAAGCACAGGCAGATGGCAACCTGGAACCACCTGGCTGAAGAGTCCTCTTTCCGATCTAAATTAGATGTCTTGTGCTTGGCTTCCTAGAATTTCACAATGGCTGACTTCTCAAAGCAGACTGCAGATTGAATAACCCTTATCCAAATTGCTCAGGACTAGAATTGCTTATGATTTCCGAGTGTTTAGACATGGGAATGTTCGATAGACTTTTTGCTTTGTGTGCTATTGCTGCTATATTTTTGTCTTGTTTAAGGGTTTTGTTTTTATTGTTTATTTGTTTGCAATGTTACAGATTGACCCCGGGACTTTGCACATTCATGTTCAAAAAGCTAACTTGATTCAACCACATTTGGGATATCTAATTTTCAGACTGAGGACACTGGAGCTATAGCAGTCATCTGTGTTGGATACTGACAGGTCTGCTGCTAATCTCAACCTTTAATAAATAGGAATCTCTGGGAGGACCAGAGTTCAGAGGAACACCAGTCTGAGAGAGAAAGGACAAATAGGGTTTGTGCATACTGCTATTGTCATGGGGTGGTAGACAAGGACCAGTTCCAGGCAAAGTACATGATTAACGGTGAGCTCAGGGTCTGTCTACGCCTTTGCAGTCAAGTCAAACACCACTTCAAAGTTCTGTGCTCAGGAGCATTGAACTCTACCCATGCATTTCCCTGGAAATGGGCATGGCACTGGTCCATCTGCTATGGTGGAGCATCCCTCTGCCAAGGCAATCCCAGTTTCCATGTGACGGAAGCAAGAAGTAATTCCAAGCAAGACCACTTCTACTCCATGCAAGACTGTCTCTGATTTCTTACCAAAAACGAGTGCCTTGATAATGTCCTGAAAACCCTCCTGGTGATCCAGTCTTCCTGGAATAAAGCAGAAGGAACAGAAAAAAAATGACTTAGTTCCAGAAACGATAATGATGCTTATATAGGGCTCTTCCACGCACACAAATTTAAATGAGAGACTTTGAATCACCTGCAAAAGTGAATGAATAGGATGATAGAAAATACCCTAAACAAATAATTAAAATGTTTCTTTAGCCGTTTCCTTGCATAATTATTTCCCTAAGAAAAACGTGTTGGGCAAATAATGATGGCTTATGTACCATTCTAGAAGGAGAGACTACCTGCATATTAATGAAGCTCTTCAAAGACCTCATGAATATTCATTTTCCCACAACAAAGCTTGACCCCAGTGGTTGTTGTAGAACCCTTGTTCTGTGACACTTTCAAAGACGGCTGGGGTCCATGCAAGAGTTGAAGACAACGAAGCGAAGCGTTATTAAAGGAAGAGAAAGGACATCACTCACTTTCTCTGTCAAGGGTCTCAGCCCTCCCTCCTGGCCGTGATGGTTCATTAGAGAACCGGAAAGAGGACCAGGGCCCTCCATCTCCCTCAAACAGACTGCTTCACAAATGAAAGCTGAGGAAGGAAGGCAACAGACTTGAGAGGTTCAAGACCAGACCTTGGGTTGGATCAGGAAGGAACAAATGGTTTATCTGTCCTCGGAACCGGCCCTAATCCCCTTCTCCATATGCTACAGCTAAAGCAGGATGAAATTATGAAGGATTTTCTGTTTCTTTTCATTTTGTGTATGTGTGGTGTTGTGTGTATCTGTGTGTCTGTGTGTCTCTGTATATATGTGTCTGTGTGTGTCTCTGTGTATGTGTCTCTGCATATGTGTGTCTATATGTGTGTGTCTGTCTGTATGTGTGTATGCATTTGTGCATGCATGTGAAGGCCAAAAGCCAACATCAAGCATGTTCTTCAGTTACTCTTTTTATTTTTTAAGACAGTCTCTCTGATCTCTGAGCTTACTAACTGGTTAGACTGGCTAACCAGTAACCTCAAATATCCTCCTGGTCTCTGCTCTCCCAGAACTGAGGTTACAGGCACAGGCCATTGCACCCAGATTTTTACTTGGGTGCCCAAGGGTGCAAACCCACATTTGCAGGCCAACACATCACTCATTGAGCCATCTCCTCAGCTCCTCTGCTCCCTTTTAAAAAGCCTCCTCCTGAAGTCTTCCAAGACAGAAGGCCCAGGGCAGAGGCTTCACAGGCAGCTACACAGGATAGGCAAGTCACCTTCTACCTGCTGTGGGGCCTGAGGTCATGGCATGGGGCAGTGGGGAGTTTCATTCACTAGGGAGGAAGAAATGGGTCTTGCTCCTAGCACAAGGAGCTGATGGCTTCTACTCTGGGACAAAGGCCTTATCTGTTCTTGCATTATCACATGTGCACCAAGGCCAGATGGTGACTCTCAGTTCTCAGATATTCTTAGCAGCAGGTTCTCCCAGTGTTGGAGAAGTTCATCTGCCCCCACATGGTCCATGCAAATGCCTCAGGTCCAGGGAGAGATAAGGAGAATCCTCCAGAAGACCGTTATGGGATCTGTAGACCCTTAACCTCTGTGCCTTCCCCAGAATGGCAGGCGCTGGGATTCGCACAGCTGCAGGTCCTTCCCACAGGTCTGGTGCATACGCAGCGTGTGAGTGCCTTCCCGATTCTGCCTCTCAGAAGAGGCCTCTTTATCACACCCAAGTGAGCACCCCCGAGGAGGCATTTCAACCACACACTCACTTCCCAAAGTGCAGTCAGTATGGGCTGCTTGCTTCCTATGTGGGCATCAGCAAAGGGTGTGCAGCAGCGGCGTGAGTGTGGAGACAATGACCATCGAGGCCCGAGAGATCCATCAGTTGGCAAAGTGCTTAATGACGGCACGAGTGAGGAGCCAAGTCCCATCTCCAGGGCCCACATTAAAAAACAAACAAATAAACAAAAAAACAAGAAAACAAAACAAAAAAACAAAAACAGAACTGTGGTTTGTGCTTGTAATCCCAGCACTGGGAGGTGGAGCTAAACAGGTTCCTGGAACTCACTGGTCTGCTCCAGGCCAATGAGAAACCCTATCTCAAAAAGCATGGTGGAGGGCACTTAAGGAATGACACCAAGGTTCACTTCTGGTCTACACACACACACACACACACACACACACACACATTACGCACACACACACACACACACACACTACATGCACACACACACACACACACCACACACACATTACATACATTACACACACACACACACACACACACACACACACACACACCCCAGTGGGGAGGTAGCCAGAGAGAGAAAGAGAATAGAATATATACATATTAATAAACACATTAGGAAAATAAGGTAAAAGAAAAAAAACTGCTAGAAAGGCATTTGGGAAGGTGAAACCTAACAGATCCCCAGAATAATCCTGGAGCCACGCTCCCATCAAATATTCCCTGTTACACAGCACAAGCTTGCCACCCCGGAACCTTCAAAATCAACTGATTATGGAGTTAGTGTATAGAATACATGTTACAGTTCCCTGGATGAAACACTTCACTGGCACACCAGGAAATGGTGGCCCTGCTCCTCAATCGGTTAAGGAGGTGGCTGTGCGGCCCCAAACTAGTCACCCAGTGCTGCGGTCTGAATACAGCTTGTCCTTTCCAAGACTAGTGCTGGAGTCTAGTTTCTGCTGTGACATATTTAGAGATGGAAATTTATTCTGACCATGGTGTTTGGGGATGGGTGGGAGGTTGGAGGAGATCATCAGGCTAGGACCCGCCACCTTGAGCTCCCACAACTCACCCTGGTGGTCTTACCAGAAGAGGGAGAGACATCTGAACACACAAGGACCCTTGCTCTCTTGTTCACCACTTGAGGCCACGCCTGCACCCCCTGGGGCTGCTGTGAGCAGGTTAGCCATCCCAGGATGCAGCTCTAGACTCTGGACCTCCAGAACAAAGAGCCAAATGAAACTTCTTCTCCCCAAAGTACTCATCTTTAGTGTCAGTTAGCATAATAGAAACTGGTAATACAATGGAGAGAAAGAGAGAGAGCCTCCATCTTCCCCAGGAAGACTGGCTAGGAAGCTAGACTTCGCAGCCCACCATACAGGCTACACTCCACCCCAGAAGCATGAGTCTCACCTCCCATTCTGGACCATCTGGCATCATCGCAGTTCTGTGTGGGCCTGCGGCCGACCCGTGCGCATTGGATCTAGTCTCTCCTGCCTCTGACCAGAGGTATCTGGGAGAAGCCCAGAACCTGTCCAGGGACTCACTTCCCTGCCCAGGGAGAACTACCCCTGCCTCCTTCCCTAGAGAGCCTCTCTCTACAGGGCTCCCTCTCCTGAGAAGCCCAGGAAAAGGACAGAGTCTCGTTCATCTGGAGCAGCGCTCCCCCACCTGCTCCACATAGAGTCCCTAAGAAAGCACAAAATCCTCCAGCTTGGAAACAGTGGTGTGTGTTATACCTTACACAAATACTTCTCCGTGTGAGGAAACAGGCCCACAGCTGAACTCAATTTAGAACGAGGCTTTAAGTGTCTATTTATAGGCTCCATGCAGCCATCCCTGGTGGCGGTGGAGCCAGGGCTCCCGTCCACTGCGATGCAACTCATTGGCATTCTTTTTTATGTTTATCTTCCCCAATTTCCCAGCAGCCTTTCAACTCAAATGCAAGGTCACCTACCACTTGGACCCAGCACCACCACCAGTTTCTCCTGCCCTCTCTAGGACCTTCCTGAGACCAAGGGAAGGCCCTGGAAGGCCAGAAGGGTCAGTAACTATCTCTCTAGTTAACTGGGTCACCCGGAAATTCAAGCTCCTGCCAGTGGCTTAAAAGGACACAAGAAAGCAGTGTGCCTGCTGCGGTTCCTGGGGCTTCTCTTCACATCTGGTGTGTCCAGTCATTCCTACTACCCCCGAACACACTTTCCTCTCCCTTCTTGCTCCCCAGGAGTCTGGCATGGTTGTCCTCCTTGGCCATTTGTGATCAGACAGTGCCTGCTTCCCACCCTTCCACCCGACAGCCATCATCAGAATAATTTTCTAGTCTTCTGCAACCTTCAGGCTGGAAATTAAATCTGCAGGTCTCCCCGCAGGACTAAGACACTTTGCACTCAAGGAGATCTATCCACTCAGAGGTTTTAGTTTTTTTGATAGAGGTGGCCGATGGTTGACCTTGCAGCTTGGCTTCCCCAGAAAGACATGTAAATTCAAGCCAAAGGACTCCTCCATCCCCATACTTACAGTAGGATCCTCCAAGGTACCCTGCCATAGGAAACACCATAGAAGCAGTGGCACGCTGGGCTATTGTCCTGTCTATGGCAGGAATTAGACATAGAGGATACATCCAATGAATAGCTTCCAGCTACCTGACATCATATGTCACTCCTGAGGCCCCATGTCTTCCAGGAAGTAACTTTTGTGATTTCTGGCATCAGTTTTCAGCACTCACTAACTTCTCACAAGACACCACTTCAAATGCCACCACTGCGCCTGTATTTTTCAACACGAAAGTTTCTGGGAATAAATTAGCATGTGGTCAGACGCAGCCTTTGAAATGCTGTGTTCCCAGGCATTCTGGAAGTAAAAATTCCTTAGAGGGGATGATTCAAAATCTGCTGATTACTTTTGATGGCTCGTGGGACATCCCAGATCGTTTATGTGTATACACACACACACACACACACACACACACACACACACAGTGCTCAACAGAACCTCACTCCCACTCCTGGCAGGGCAGCTCATTGGACCATCCATCCAAAGCCAAGGTCCCCAAGAGCACAGGCATGCACAGGCGTGGCACACGCACCACCGAAGCATCCTTGAAAGCATTTTCTTAGGAAATTCAAGGCAAACCATTACAGGTTCATAAAGTCCAGAACCTGGAAGGAATGAGGAACCAGGAAGATGGAGAAGTGAACACATCCAACTCACCGGGTAGAGTTGACAACTCTGATCCTACCCAGGAACGCTGGCATCACCATTAGAGAGGCAGAGGACAAGCTGGGCTGTCTCTAATATCCTGCTGACCACAGAGCTATGTATTAACTTCCTTGTACTAACTGGAAAACTTGACATTGTAAGAGGCTGGATGCCAGACACACAGACTAGGGATGTCTGAAATTCTGTGCTTGGGATGGAGGCTGAGCACATGTGCAGACATCTGTGAACAGGACCCTGGCCACACACTGCAGAGGCCCTGGGATGGCTCAAGGAGTCCTTGCCAGAAGGACTGGTCTAGGTCCAGAAGCATCAAAGACAGAGGCTTCCTCCTGCACCCTCATACCCCTACCCTGGCACTCACAGGACTGTTGGTTGGGTAACTTGCTTGCCCTGGGGATGCCTCACTGAGAGAAGCAGGCACTGGACAGGTAGGTTACAGAACAGAGAGTCTTTCTAAGGCTGGGAACTCAAGACCCCATCTCAACTGCCCTGAGAAGAATGCAACAAGATGACTCATATCCCCACAGATGGGGCTGGACCCACACACCACTCAGGATGGAACTTCTCAGAAGAGGGAAATGGGGGTCCCCGGACCATGGGCATGTGTCGTAGGACTAAGGGTGTGGGTGTATCACTTATTGGTGTGACACACAAAGACAGTGCTCAGGTGGACAGAGCAAGTATCTTCCAGGGGAAAGACAGAAAGTGGCCCAGAGGCACAGCTCCAAGAGCTGATCATAGCAGTGATTCTGAGCAAAGAGAGGCTGAGCTCAAAAAGGGTCCCGGGTCCTCAGATCCAATGGGAAGGAGAGACCAAACAGCAGAAGCCCAGGTACTGTTTATAAATAAGATGCTCAAATCCTGAATCGCCAAGTCCCTATGCTGACTGCCAAATAAAATCTTCAATGCTAATAACTCTATTTATAAAGATGAGAGTGTGTTATTTTCCTCCTGTGCAAGCTGCATCTTCAGAATAAAAAGCTCAAATCTCAAGACTCTTATTTGTGCAAATGTTTTGGGAACAAGCTGGATTTAAAGTGAGTCTTTGATGATCTCAAAGTTTCGAAAACAACTGCTTGTTACAGCAGGTGCTTCCGACTGTGCTATCGGAGAGACTTAAAAAGCATGTGCAAACTCTCGTCACAAAAATGGTTACAAAGCCCCAGACGTGGAAAGATATTCAAGTCTGGAGGGGACGGGCCACGCCAATGTCAATGAGTGACATCAAGCTACCAGTCTCTCACTTCCTGCTCCAGATCTGAAAGCAGAGACTAGGTGGGAGAGGTCTTCACTAGCTCACCCAAGTTCTTTCAAGCGTGACTATTGCCTCTAGAGGAATCCCTGGCAGCCATCCTAAAGGAAGAGTTGCGGGAACAGACGTGAACTGTTTCAATCGGTTCAATGCTCAGAAACTTGTTCTCAGACCACCAGCCTTTCTGGCTCAGAAATGCATCAGCAAGGCAGCACTCGAGACCTTACTCTATGGCTTGCCCCTGTTTGCTTCTGCAGAGAATACTCCAAGGCACTCTCAAATATAGTCACATGGCACATAATGACATCTGGTCGGTATGGCACCACATTAATGACAATAGATGGAGATTATACATTAGATGATATCACAGAATCCATGTGATGTTTTACGGCACATCGATGACAGCGGCCAGAGATCATATGCCCAATGACGTCACAGTTCCTTGCTGTAGACAGTATCTGAACAACAACAATAGTTCTCAGAACATGTCCTGAGCAAGGCATGACTGCAAAGCCCAGCTATATATTAACAGGTCTTCTGGAACTAGTGATTGCCTGCCTCCACTGTACTTTACTCTTCCACTGCCCATGTGCAGCCCGTGCCATCATGGGGACAGAGCACAGTTCCCTTGCCCTTCTTGGCAGGACTGACCACTCTATAATCTCTGACATATTTTTCCAATGATTCTCCACATTAAACTCATCCTGTTTTCTGGAGTCTCGCCAGAGGACAGTACAATACTGAGGTATTAAAAACTGGACCTGGGATGCCGAGACTGTGGATGTCACAGACCCACAGCGATACCAGTGGGAGGCCAGGATGAAAGGGAAGGGACAGCTTGCTGGCACATCAGCACAGCTGCATCCAACCTCAAGGTGCCCAGGACCAGTGAGGGCTCCCCAGCCTCCTCAGCCGCCTCTCACTGTCATTTTCTCCAAAGCAAATGAAGCTTCTATTTTTGCTGTGAGGAGCCTGATGCCTTCCCATTCCCAGGCATCCCCTGGAGGGAGGCTGGGATTTCGTTTTTTCATTCAGGCAGCTTGGGGATTGAAGGGAGGGCTGTGCAGAAGGCTGAGAGCCAAGTACAGCAGCACCTGCTGATCCATCAAAGGAGGGCACAGAACTCACCTGGGCTGAGGGCAGGGTGGCAATGCCTGTGTACAGGCTCCCAGATGACCTTGCAGGATATGGCTAGATGAAGTTAGGCACCATCTGCTATGGCTCAACTGTGTCCCCCACAGGTTACCCATTGGAGATCTAAGCCAAAGGCAAGTGTTGAGCAGCAGGACCTTTCAAAGGTATTTAGATTAGGAGGCCTCTATCCTTATGAATGCATTAGTGTGGATATCAATGGAGTGGTTTAATTGTCCCAGGAGTGGGTTTCTGATGGAAGATGAGCTTGGCCACCTTTCTTTCCCCTCCCTCTGTCTCCTTCTCTGCCTTTTCTTTTCATCTTCTGCCATGGGTGACAACTCTTATTAGATGTGAGTGCCTTCATACGGCCTTTCCCAGACCGCAGAACTGTAGGCCACAGAAATCCAACCTGCAGCAGTCTGTGACCGCAACAGCGAAAGGGCCAAAACGCTGCTTCACAGACACGAACCGCTCGCCCTTCCCAGCCCACTCACACAGGAGGAGACCGGGCATGTGCAGCTTGATTAGCTTAGCCAAGGCCACAGAGGAAGTGCCACACCTAGGATTTAATCCTGGCAGGATGGCCCTCCAGTCCACACTGTTGCCTTTATGTCACATTGAGAGGAACAAAAGGGAAAACACATCTGCAATACATAAATCAAACAGTGGATCAGACTGACCACAAGAAAAGATGACATGAGGCAAAGAGAAGGCCCAGTCATCCCCAAAGAATAAGTACATACAATTAAGTATAAATATATAAAAATAAATATGTGAAAGATGTTCCATCTCATGGGCAGGCAGAGAATAGAAATCAAGGCCTCATGTGGTGTCTTGGTTACTTTTCTATTGCTGTGCAGACACCACCTTATAAATAAGGCCATTGGTAGAAGAAAGAGTTTATTGAGGCTTACTGTATCGGAGGGTGAGTCCATGACCATTATGGCCGGGAGCATGGCAGCAGGATGATAGGCATGATGCTGGAGCAGTAGCTGAGAGCTTACTTCTTGGTCCGCAAGCAGGAGGCAGAGTGTGTGTGAGTCGGGCCTGGCGTGGACTTTTGAAATCCCGAAGCCCACCCCTATTGACACACCTTCTCCAACAAGGCCACACCTCCTACTCCTTCCCAAATAGTTTCAGTAACTACAGACCAAGCATTCAAATATATGAGCCTATGGGGGCCATTCTTATTCAAACCACCACAGGTATGGAATACATTTAGACTAATACTAAAAACATCTGAAATGCTGAGTGTTGTCAAGGAAAGGGCAAAGAGGAGACTCACACACACTGGTGGGAACGCTCCTTACTACACCCACCCACTCTGGAAAGCAATTCGGCTACTTCTAGTAAAATTTAAGATTCATATCCTCAATCCCACAGCAATTCCTTGTTAAAACACGCCTCACAAATCTGGCTCATGTTCACAAAGATACACACATAAATATCCATGACAGCCTTGTTTGTAACAGCCAGAAACTGGAAAGCAGCTGAACATCCATCAATGGAAGCCGACAAGCAGCACCACGCGTCACTGACATGGTGCACTCCAGCTACAACTCCTGTGGGGGAGAGTACCCCAGCAAAAGGTTAAGCGAAGAAGGCAATGACAGATTAAAAAAAACAAATGCTGTGACCTGATGTCATTGACAAAGTGCCTGCAGACAGCCTGTAAAATAACAGGTAAAGGCATATTTGCAAACGCAGTATGTTACAGAAAAACAACAAATGGAAGCAGTTGACTGCTCTCTGCAAGAGACAGGGAGATGCTAACAGGGAGGGGTCCCACACCGGTCTCTCTGGTGCTTTAAATGTGCACATATAGTTTTTGATAAACCCTTCAAAAGTGGGCCCAGTCCCCTTTCCCTAGGTGACTGAATACAAGGTCTTGTTCCTAGTACATACAGAGCAGAAAACGGATGTGACAGCGAGACCAGGAAGACAAGGCATTGATGCTTCCTGTGGACCCAGCCACTGTGGTATAAATCTAGATCCACCCCCAAATCCCACCATCAAGCTACTGAAGATGTTTCAGTGTAGATCTCTACTGAGAATATAAATCAGAATCTTGGGCTGGCAAGATGGCTTAACAGGTGAAGTCACCTGCCACCTAGTCCTACAATGTGAGTTCAATCCCTGGGACCTACAGTTTTAGGAGAAAACTGATTCCTAAAAGTTGCCTTCCAGTCTCCAAATATGTGCTGTGGCATACACACACACACACACACACACACACACACACAGAGTGTGCACCATCCAGTGCGCCATCCAAAATTGATCTTGATTCAAACAGCCACCTTTCTTACCACCGTCTAACAACAGACACGACAGCATGCCTAATAAATTCCAAGCTCGCTTCCCTTCTGGCAGAACACTTAGGCCAAAGTGACAAGAGTTTAATCCAGGCTTTTCCTATTCTCTCTTGACCTTGATCTGTTGGGAAATGACATTGTGTTTTCTGTTTCTCATCACTCATCACCCTCTAGCTGGACCAAGGGAGGAGAAGTGAGAAATGCGAGCATGAAGAAAAGTGTGCCCATCCTCAGCAAGTGCTCTTATGCCAGCACCTCAGGGGGACAGAGCTTCACTAGGCTGTGACCAGCCCAGACCCTCCCTCTGCCTCCTCTCCCCTGAGGTGCCTGCTGCCCCAAACCTCCCAACCATTGCCACCCCCAGACTCAGGTCTTCTAGATCTTGAAGGGGTGTGATGACAGATGACCTTGCCCTACAGTGTTTGGGACCAAAGTCACACTGTCCTACATCCCAAGCAGATCTGTTTCTCCTACAGAGACAGCTGGAGGCAGGGGCACCTACCTCTGCCACCAAGCTATGACCGCTTCTGGGCTCAGATCTTCACTGGAAATGGGACCCTGGAGTCCCCCAAGTCCTTCTCTGGCTTTTGGGACAATAACGTTCCCTGAGAGAATTCAGATCCCAGAGGCCACCTGGGGCCTGAGGTTGGTGCCAGCAGGAGACCAGAGGCTCTGCGACTGTAGCAGTCAGTATGAGTCACAGTGACAGAGCATGGCGGAAAGGCAGGCCTTGTCTCAGTTTCGGGTGCTTCAGGACTTCCATTGTGTCTGGACTACGGAGCAGCAGTCATGGCCAAAGGGCGCCACACAGGGAGCCTCGAGACTCAAGGGGGAAGAAAGCAAAGGCATGTCCCCCAACCTAACTTCCTCCCTGCCTCCAGAAGGTTCTACCTCTTCCCAATAGTTTCATAGCCCGGGGACCAAGTATTTGATGCATATGTTCTTGTTGTTGTTGTTTTGTTTTTGTTTTTTGTTTGCTTTGCTTTTTGGAGGCATTCTACATGGAAATTATACTAGGGATCATAGTCAGGAACAGTCTCAGTGGTTAAGTGGGGTAGGGGTTCCTAGGAACCTATGCCACAGGCTTGTTATGTGGCTTAAATGAAGTCTGTGGAAAACACGTATCTTGTTCTAAGGTCATCAGAGTCATACAACCTACAATGATGCTTGTCACCATCTCCCCACCAAGTCATCCTGTACCCAGCCTGGCATCTGTAGTACCAAGCACCATGCCTAGGTTAGCCTACCCCTTTGCCACTTAGCACCTACAATAGTCAATTTCATCAGCTGCCCATGCCTCACACCAAGTTGGAGAATCTGAGCACTCTCTAGAATACATTAAAAGAGGAAGTCAGCAGAGGAGGCCACATTCCTGAGGTAGCCCGGGTTTTCTAGCATGGCTAATCCCAGGAGTGGGGACCACAAGATGGCCTCAGTGCTTTGGATCAGAAGGTCCTGTGAATCGGCTCCTAACCCCCTTCCCACACGTGCTCTAGACCCACGCACTCCCCAGACATGGGCCTCCCAGGGACCTGGCCCAGGGCCCTGGAACTTGTCTTTCACACACAGGCCACAGGAGCTCAGCTGATAGCAGAGCTGATGTGTTTGTTACTCCTGAATTGCTGACCAAAAAACCTATCTAAACAATGGAAGAGAGTCGGTGGCTGGATGGCTCTATAACTTTGGGCTGGAGCCCAAGACAAACAGTAAGGCTGCAGACACAGGTGAGGGAGAAGACCATCACCTCGTGGAGGAAGTGAAGAGGGAAGAGAGGACGCCTGTGTTCCAGGTGCCTTCTCTCCATCTTCGGTCCACCTTCACCCCAGTGCCATAATTCAGGAGCATCTTCCCCATTATTGCGTTCCCTCTGGAAACACCCTCACAGCCCCACCCAGAGGTGTGTGACACCGATCTCCAGGTACTTCTTAATGCAATCAAGTTGACAATCAAGATTAATCATCACCGGCCAGGTGGCCCACCCAGAGAGTGACAAGGTGACGACCTTGCTCACATCCTGTACCCTGAGAATGTCTACATCCCACACAAGCCTTGGAGAAAAAAAGTCACTTCTGAGTTTGAGTTTGTTTGTTTTTTTTTTCAGTATGCTAAGAGACTCTAGAAAACAATGTACTGGAAAATTAAAGACACGGAAAACTGCGATGCACAGCCCCAAACTTTAAACTTCACGTTAGACAGGACTCAGGTGGTGTACTACGAAAACCAATTACTCAACTGCTCTAATGTGGACTGAGGGAAAGCACCTCTCCTAGAATTCCCTAGACCAAGAGCACCAGATTGGGAATGCTGACATATTTAGCTTCAAGAAATGAACAGCTACTGGGTTCTCAGTCTCTCCAGTGGGATGAAGCTATTGTTGGACTACCCAGACAGTATTGTGTAGACCGCTCTAAAAACCCTCCTTTGATACATACTCATCCTTCTGGGTCTGTTCTCCCCTACTGCAGAGGGACACCCAATGCACAGCTTCCACCTGTGTGAACGCAGCCTTGTGTCACACTTTTCATTGTCACAAAGCGATGACAGCAACCTAGGGTCATTGCCAAGGGAGGCCCATTATCAAATCTTAATTTGGCTTCCGGAGCAGGCTGACACCAGCTCTGTGGGCAGCCATGCCAGGCTCCTGCGAGCTTAGGTGGGATGGATGCTCAGCACATCACCAGGTACCTCTGAGTCTGTCAGGGTTCTCCAGGACCTCTATGTTAGTTCTCCCTTTCGTGATGACTGTTGTTTTGTTTGTTTGTATCTGTCTTCATCAATTCTTTGCCCAGTGATTAAGTTTTAGAAGGACACGACTTTAGATATTTCTTCCACTGCAAAAATAGAAATATAGACAGGAATATATGCCTCGAAACACAGGAAAATATATGAACCAACTCTAGGGTGAAGTCGACACAGGAGAAGAGAGAGCAAAGAGAAACAGGACCACGATGACAAGGTCAAGCCATAGATCAAATCTTTCCTGAAACCAACTGGATTTCTCAATTACATGCATGAAGGGAAAAAAAAGATTCTTGTTGCTGCGAAATGTGGTTTTGTTACTTGCACGAAGCATGTTAGTGGATGAGGAACCACCTCAGAGAGACAGCATGACCTGCTCATCCAAAAAGCAGGAGTTCATGATGAGTTGGAGTCCACAAAGTCCCCACACTCATATCAAAATATTGGGTCACACAGTTTAAAACAAACACAAAATTCCTTATTAACTTGGAGGCGGGTGCACTTTTCCAGTCTTACACAGCAGAAATTACCAGAAATTAAACTCAGTCGGAACTCTCATAATGCTCCGAACCTAATGGTCAACAGCAGATCTACTAAGTACTTTGGCTACATGGAGCGGTTGCCATCTCTAAAAGACAGCTTTGACCCTCGCTCACCCGCTTGTGCTCATGGGAAATCTTAAGGCAGCCTTCAGATATAAATTTTCTTTTAATCAGCAGAACAAATAAACACTGTTCTGCTGATCAGCTGGCTCTGGCTGTGTGAGCTTGATCCCTCACCTTAGTCCCATTCAATAATGGACGCAAAGACCCAAAGAACAATCAAATCTCTGACCTCCTCTGTCCATCCCACTCAGGGCCTGAGCACCGGAGGTCCCAGAAGCCGGTGAGTTGCTGACAGTCACAGACCAGGTCAAACTGACAATGTCAGAAGGCTCCAGACAGATCTCCCCACTCAGCCTCCCTGCCTGCCGTGAGGCCACATGTGCCCCACAGCCATCTGCTAATAATGCAGGCAGGTGGCCATTGGTGCCTTCAGAGAGGGACTCCAGAGGGACTGGAGAGTGTGTGTGAGACTCCACCAAGTATGGACAACCACAACAGATACAGCAACAGGCTGGCACAGACGGGGAGGGTTTGAAATAAAAGCGGGACCCTACCCCAAAAGGGGGCCCCTAGTTCCTGTGCCACACCCCACCCCAGAGAAACCACGCTATCTTGAAACTGGCTGGAATGTTCTACACCTGAGGGGTCACCGGTCCCTGACTGAGGTGGGCAGTGGTTACCTTTGATCGACAAATCAAAAGCCATCAAAAGGACCATACTCTTGACCTCTGAAAACACAAAGTCCCAAAGGAGACTAAATGACCTTCTCCCAATGTGACAAGAGCCCAGGAGAGCCACCAACACCAATGAAGAAGAGTGGGGACACAGGAGAACAGCCAGGGGAGACCTAGGAGGTAGGGCATCTGGGGCCACAGCATCACTGGAGAGCAAAGACTGTGGAGAACTAAGCCGGGAGGGCTGGGCAGCAGGAGGGGTACCAGAGGCCCAGGCTGCAGTGGGTCCTGGGTAGGACAGCAGGGAGGGACAGAAGGGCTGGCCAATGCATAACCTGGAAAGTGCTTGCTTAGAGCCTGGCTAGCCTCAAGTACCCTTGGAAGGTGGCAGGTGGCAGTGACAGTGAGACTCGGGCTATGCTGACACCGCAGAGAGCCCAGGGCTTCAGACCCAGAGGATTTTAAAATCTGTGTCCCTGGACCTGCTGTACGGAGGCCTTTGACTAATCAAATGCTTTCAGGACCATTAAGCAACTCCGGCTGCTCAAGATCCCTAATGGGTTTGGAAAAATACAGCCCGACTTCTGCCACACAGCGAAGTCCTTTCACCTGTCTGCCGAACTACACGTTGTGCAGAAAGGAGCTAGTGCCCACCCACCTGCAGCCCTGAGGGAGCACGGCGTGAGTGCTCCATTTCTGCAGGATACAGCTGCTGACCCACCATGGAAGGACATTCACCCTGCACCAGTGCACAGACAAGCATCCTCACAGTTGGGTCTGCCGCAGCTCACAAGCTACCAACAGTTTTTCTAAGAAAGATGGGAAATGAGCCTCCTTCGTGGCTCCCTTGGGTGCCCTCCAAACAAGCTACAGGCCTGACAGCTGGACACCAGGGAACTCTTTGTTCTTCCTTCTGCCTTTTCACAAAAACAATGTGCCTCAACCTGCCCGAGGGCAGCCAGCAGCAGCAGCAGCACAGCTACCTACGACCTTCATGCTCACAGTTTGGGCCAGCATCCTCTTCTCTACCTCCAGAACACCTGAAGTACAGCAAGTCCAGATTACAGACACTCAGCCACCTAAGCAAAGATGGCCCGGGCAGCATCCTACCACAGTGAAGTAACAGGCACTGCCTAAGTCTCCCATGCTGTCACACAGCTAGGGCAAGCAGCCGTGGGATATGAACAAATGACCGAGTGATGGGGAGGTGGACATCAAAACCATCCTTTGAGAAGTGACAGTGACTTTACCCTTGAATTTGATAGAAGCTGCGGACAGAGGGAGAGAGATGGAGGCTGACCCACCTGACCCAGCACCCAACCACACTTAGAGTAAGCCATCTCCATACCCTGGGGAGATAGACTGCTTTTTCCCCTTGATTGCTGGCATCCACAGAGTCACACACACAGCCCCTAAAGTTACAGACCTGGGATTTGACCCAGGCCCATCTGAATCCATAGCCCAGCCTAGCCTCACTGTCTCTAGGCAGAAGACATGGAAGGGGAGGTGGTGAGCAAGTCCAACTGCCCATCACCAACTCTTTGACAGTCTGTAGGGAAGGTCCTCACTTGTGTGCACTGTTCAGTGTTTCCAAGCTGGGAAAAGTGAAAGGTTGTATGCTGGGCATGCATGAAGCTGTAGCAGGCACACACTGGAGACTGTGCCTCATTCCACTGTGATCCCAGGCTCAGGCACTGGAGAGAGGTGACCAGTTGGGTGAAGCTCATTACCCCATTTTGAACAGGCTTTTAATCAGTAAAATGTACCCACTTTCAATGCAGCAGAAGCTGGCCTTGAACACTTGGGCTCTAGGGACACTCCTGTTCCAGCCTCTTGAGTGGCTGGAAGTTGCTCATGATGCTTTATCTGGCCTGCTGGGGAGTCTCAAGATAGACATCTAGGAACGAATCGTCTCAGTCACACACTAATGGCTTCCTAGAGGAGAAGAAATCGAGGTGCCGAGTATGATGGGCCTCATAAGTGCCCCACAGTAAAGCCAAAGAGGATGATGAGAGGGTACAGGCCACACTCAAGGATAAACACAGGCGCCCAAAGCCTAAAGTGAAAAAGCACATGAGCCCTGCATCTCATAGGAAACACATCACGACGGATATGGTTTAGCACATGAGTGTTAGAAAAGCTATTGATGCCATCAAATAATTTGTCAGGGGAAATGATGAACTCAACTGATGCAGAAACCATTTCATAAAATTGAAACATATGATGCGTTCATAATTAAAGGGAGAAGAGAAAGCCCTCACAAATTAGGACCATGTTGTGATTTGCATATGAAATGTCATGTGTTTGGAAGGCTTGATGTCCAGCCAGTGGCACTACTAAGGGGAGGTTGGCTCGAAAGAAACTGATTCCAGCCATGGGTTAATCCATCCATAAGTTCACAGTTGAATGGATGGGGTACTAGGAGGTAGGACTGGGGGTGCGCCTTTGGAGAGGGATTTTATCCATGTCCATTTCTCCATCCCTTTGCTTCCTGGCCACCATGAGGTAATTAGCTTTGGGCCACCATCTGCTCCCTACCTTATCTGGGCCTTGCCTGAGCCCAAGGCAACAGAGCCAGTCAACCTTGGACTGACCTTTGAGAAACTGTGACCCCCCCCAAATAAACATTTCTTCCCTTTCATTGGTGTGTCTCAGTTCCTTTTGCCACAGGAATGGAAAGCTGGCTGACACAGCCAGACAAAGAATCTCTTAAGATCATGGCAACTTCTGAATGTATGTGAGTGCCGGCCGAAGGATAACACCTCACGAAGGATCCGGTCCTTCTTTGAGACAAGTCTCTCACCATGCTGGTGCCAGCAAACCTCAGAGGTGGTCCTCTTTCCAGCCTGCCCGGTGCTAGGAGCACAGCGTGTGCTGACTCCCTCGGCATCTACTCCAGTCCTCATGCGGGCAGGGCAAGCTCTTTACCAATGAAGCCCTCCTCGCAGCCCTCGGAAAGGGATTTCCTCAGTAGAGTGAGGGCCTAAAGTCACGGCATATGCCAAGCTTAACCCTTCCAGGGGCTACACAGGTCCAGCAACACTGTGTTGTACCCTCATCCCCAACCAAAGGGAGAAGGAAACAGAGGTTAATAAAGGACACAGGCTGCCATGGGTGGGACATGCTCAGCTGTCCTTGTTTGCAGGAGACATGCAATCCAGTAGATTCCACAAACTACCTGACAAGATCGCTGGACAGAATATGAAGACCTAAGCTCGACAACAATCAGCAAAGGTTACTTCCACACAGATGTCACTTGTTTAGGAGCAAAGAATAGATGCCTAGGAACTAGTCTGATGCAAGCATGCAAGAGCTTTAGAGGAAAGTATTTACTACTTTCTCGTGGCACATAAAAGAAGACCCATTAAAGTGAGACCCTGGGCGCCACAGACATGCATTGATCTAGAATGTTGTTTTCCTAGTGATCCAGAAAGGGGTCAGGGCAGAGTCAAAGTCTGGGGCCCTTGTAGCCCATTGGCAGGGGCAGGGGCTAGCTGAACAGCGCTCCACAGGCTCACCAAGAGGGGCACTGTCAAAGTGGAAGTTGTGCCAATCTGGGCAGCAAAATGGTACCTGGGTTTTAATGCACATTTCTCTTCCATGAGAGATAGGATACATTTTCTTACACTCAAAAAACCATTTGCATTTATTTCTCTGTAAATTACCTGCTGAGATCTCTTATCCGTTTTCTTTGGGGGTTTTGACACCGCCTCCCTCCATGGATTTACTAGCTATGCTTTACAGGGCTCTTCACACTCGGCATCCTCTGTCTTCTCTGCCTTTGGATGTAACTAGAAAATATTTCCTACGGGTTTATCAGCTGGATTTTCCTTCTGCTTAGGGCATTTGTTCCCTATTTCCCCTAAAGCAGCTGCATGGATCCATCTCTTCTTGTCTCGTTTTTGGATTTTGGATCATAATTCTGCCTGTCAGAGACATGTGAGAGGTTTCCTAAGCTTTCTTTTCCTTCTTGTGGTGACCACCTGTCTGGGGCCGCTGAAACATATGCTGGTGTCGAATGAAAGACATTGATTAAATTTATCTTTCTCCAAATCCACTTGTAAAATAGTCTCTCTATTGACTATGTAGGAATTTCACATCATCTGGTAGGGAGCTTTCTTTCAGGGCATAATCTTGAAGTTTCTATATTTTTCTATGCTCTGAAATGTTCTAAGTAGTAATGACATTATCTGGGCTATGCAGAGAGAATAGAATTCCCTTGCAAAAACACGTAAATTTGGAGACTTGGGTTTTGTTTTGTTTATTTTTTTTCCAAGTGAAGAGTGGTTTATTTAAACTGTGTCTACTGAGATCAGTCTAGATAAATGATCTTTTTCTAGCAAAAGTGTCTGTTCTCTCCAGGTCCTTCACATTTGCTCCCATGCACAGCACTAAGTCACATCCAATGGTTTTGTTAATGAGCTCTCTGTGTTCATTTGTATGTTTGCATTCTTATCCCCCAACGTCAAACACGGGGCCGTTCACTGGCTCTCCAATGATAAGCAATGCTTTGTATTGACTGCGTCTCTTCTTCTCTCGTCCGTATTTGCCAGCCTTTCCCATACTGCAGCTTCAGTTGACGCTGCTGTTTTTCTCTAACGCTCTGAATTAGATGTTTAATGCATCCATTTGTTAACATTATCACTGAGATCATAACTACAACTTTATTCAGATCTTCATAGATTGATACATCTTCATTATCATCGTATTCTGGAAATTATGGAAATTGGTTGTGTATTTTTTCACCCAGGAACATATTGAGGAGAATTTAATCTTGTAGTTTTCCACACTGTAGGCCATTTTTGCTTTTTTACCAAATGATTAATTTTTCCTTTTATTGCATTGTGACTGGAGAATATTGTCTATATCATTTCCATGATAAGGACCTTATTGAGGTTTCCTTTGTAATCTAATACATGTCAGATTTCATAAATGTCTCAGGCAACCTTGAAACATGGTTGTGTTCTCTATTAACATGGTACAAAGTCTGATATGCTTGGGGTATATCTCCTTGTCCCCTTACATGTCTCAGAGTGACTGTCACATGGTCGTGGAATCAGCACATGCTTGTGCCTCCCTCTCCTGACTGTGGTCTCCATCTGTGGAGGTGCTGTCCATGTGACACATAGCACACTCAATCACAGTTACCACATCTTGTCTGCAAATTGAACGCCGAGCTGTCACCCAGTGTCTGCTGTTTAATCTAGCACCTCTGGCTGGGCATGCCTTGGGTTTCGCTGTTGAAAGCTCTCTTGACATTCCTGTACTTCAGCATCACTCCCATTTAGATAGGTTCCTTCCTACGGTGGAGGGTGGATGAACTGGGTGAACAACTTCAGTCTCTGCTTGTGATCGATGAGTTAAATTCACTTAGACTGATTGATTCGAGACCAGCAATATAGCTCATTTAATAGAGTGCTGGCCTGGTACACACAAGACCCCAGGTTCAATCCCCAGTACTGCATAAACCAGGCAGAATGGCATGCAGGACTGTAATTCCCACACTCTAGTGGTGGAAGTAGAAGGATGAGGAGTTCAAGGCTATCCCAGGCTTTAGCTAGCCTAGGCTACATGAGACTGTCTCAGATTTAATGATGTGATGGCTTGGTTTGGTTTCATCTCTGTTTATTGTGTTATTTCTTGTGTGTGTGTCTGTGTGTCTATGTATGTGTGTGTGTATGCAGGCACATGTATGCATGCATAGGTGTATCTTAGTTACTTTTTTGACTGCTGTGAAGAGACATTATGACCACAGCAACTTATGAAAGCAAACATTTAATTGGGGGTTTGCTTACAGTTTCAAAAGGTGAGTCCATGACTATCATGGTGGGAAGTGTGGCAGCAGGCAGGCAGGCATGGTGCTAGCACAGTAGCTGAGACCTTACATCTGATCCACAAGTAGGGAGCAGAAAGAGAGAGAGAGAGAGAGGGCCTAGCGTGGGCTTTTGAAACCCAGTGACATACCTCCATCAACAAGACCATACTTCCTAATCCTTCCTAAACAGTTCCACCAACTAGGAACCAAGCATTCAAACATATGAGCCGATGGGAACCATTCTTATTCAAACCGCCACACGGTGCATGCATATATGCACTAATGGACACCAGATGTCAACATCGACAACATCAGATGTCTTCTTCTATCACTCTGTATCCTATCTTTTGAGACAGGTTCTCTCGCTGGCTAGAGAGCTCCAAGGATCCTCCTGTCTGCACACACACCCCAGTGCCAGCATTACAGGCATATACAGCCTTGCCTAGCCTTTACACACTGGAATCCCAATTCAGGTTCTCATGCTTCCACAGCAAGCACTTTACTCTTGAATCTATCTCCACAGCCTTTATTTATGCTATTTGTACAGTATGTCATCTGTGTGTGTGTGTGCGTGCATGCACACATCTGCACATGCATGCATATGTGTGTATATTCCTCTAATAGTTATTTTTACTATTTTATTAATTTCCTGCCGGTGTACGCAGACTGGGTTTCATCTTAATGTTTTCATGCACCTTATCATTGTACTTTGCTCATGGTACTCTCTGCCCTCCCTGTCCCTTCTCCTATACCTTCAGCCCATCATTGAGTTCCGTGACTATTTTAGAGGGCTTGTGTTGTTGTTTCCATGGCCATATTTTCACCAATAAGGCCTCCTCCAGGATTTGTCAGCTACTGAAGCCACACCCCCTTCAGGGCACTTAGTAAGCCAATTCTACTTTCTTCACTTGCCATTTTTATTTCCATTTGTCATAAAATATGATATATATATATATATTCTGCCACATTTATCTCTGCCTTTGTTTTGGTCTTAAAAAAATAAATATATAACAGAACTTTTGCAAAAAGTATCTCTACCATCTTTGTCCTGTCCCCTGCTATGTGGCACACACATAGTTATCTGTCACCTCTGTCTTCTGTGGAACAAAAATGTTGTCAGTAATTATCACACAATAACCAGCAAGGATAAGTATTCCCTTGAAAGATCTGTAATTATTAAAACAATAAACAAATTTTGAAGATGCCTTTTAGTCCAAGATAGACTTTGTGTATTGCAAGACATTTCCTGTGTCATGTTCAAATGGCAGTTGTCAAGCAAGAAGGTCACATCTCACCCCCTGTTCACCGCTGGACTGTTTACAACCTCAACGTGTCAACCGCAGCACTGGTGAAACTCGGGTTCTGGTAAAACCCAGTGTGATGGCTCAGCAGGCAAAGGTGCCTGCTGTCAAACCTGACCACCCAAGTTCAATCCTCAAGACCCGCACGGTAGAAGAGGAGATGGGACTCCCCAGGTGTCCTCTGACACCCACACACTCACTGTGGCACATATGGTCCCACACACACATACACACCCAAATTAGTATATGCTATAAAAAAAAATAAAAACACAAAAATAAATGTTGTTCTCTTACCTCCACACATGTACTGTGCCACTACGTCCAGATACACTCTTTCTTGTTGTTGTTGTTGTTTGCTTATTTGAGACAGGGTCTCTTGTAGCCCAGGCTAGCCTCAAACTTGCTAGGTAACCGAGGATGAACTTGAACTTCTGACCCTTTGAACGGTGAGTCATGGTGGTTCTTTTGTGCCAGTCACTGCTTGTTAATTACATTTCATCTGCGTCCCTTGGCTTCTGCCCATGTCTTGTGTCCTGTTTGAGTGCTGTGGGGCAAGGTGCTTGGTGTGCTCACTGCAGTGTGCTAGGACACTGTAGTGTGCCAGGACCTGCACCCCAGGAGACCAGGCAGAGCAGAGGGAGGGGTCTGCTCCCATGAGCACTGCTCAGTCATGCCTCCTCCTCTGCGCCCTGAAGCACAGTGTGTTTCATGAGCAGTGATCTCTTTAAGCCCTGTTCAGGTTCTCACTCTTGCTGGATGAGGTCATGTCAGGCGATATTCTTGCCTTCCTCTGCTCCTTCCTTCTATGCCCTTGCACCCCACCATTGGAAGAGAGCAGCTGATCTCAAGCTCCTCCTTTTCTCCCTCAACAGCCAGCACTGTGGGTCATTGCACAGGAGCTATACTTACCTTTTCCTTCCTTGGCGGAATTGAGTTCCACGGTGTCAGCCCTGCTCTGGCTCCATCGGCCTCCTTCTGATATGACTCTGGGTGGTGCCTGTGCTCTAAACCCCAATTCTGTACTCCTAGAGCCCCTTCCTCCCTTAGGGGAGCAAAGCCTGCTGCACTGATGACCTCAGCTGTGCTGTGATCATGCATGGATGGCCACCTGAGTTCCTACTGAGCCTGTGGTTTTCGGGGAACACAGGCAGACATTCTGCTTTAACAGCCATTATTGGATAGGAATCTTCCGGCATTCAGTTGTGACTTCTTGAATGTGCCTCAAGTAAACTCATAAAAGAAATGTTTACTAAAAACTTATCCATTGTAAACATATTGGGGAAATGCTAGCTGTTTATAAATGTTAAGTCGTATGAGTTCCTTGGTTGAATTTTTGGGGTCACTTATGTATACCATCATGTCATCTGCAAATAGTGAAAGCTTAACTTCTTCCTTTCCAATTTGTATCCCCTTGATCTCCTTATGTTGTCTTATTGCTCAGGCTAGAACTTCAAGTACTATATTGAATAAGTATGGGGAGAGCAGACAGCCTTGTCTTGTTACACCTGTCAGAATGGCTAAGATCAAAAACACTGAAGACAGCTTATGTTGGAGAGGATGTGGAGCAAGGGGAACACTCCTCCACTGTTGGTAGAAATGCAAACTTGTACAGCCACTTTGGAAATCAATATGGCACTTTCTTAGAAAATTGGTAATCAACCTCCCTCAAGACCCAGCTATACCAATCTTGGGCATATACCCAAGGAATGCTCAATCATACCACAAGGACACATGCTCAGCTATGTTCATAGCAGCATTATTTGTAATAGCCAGAACTGGAAACAATCTAGATGTCCCTCAACTGAAGAATGGATAAATAAAATGTGGTGCATATACATAATGGAGTACTACTCAGCAGAGAAAAACAATGACATCATGAGGTTTGCAGGCAAATGGATGGATCTAGAAAATATCATCCTGAGTGAGTGAGGTAACCCAGACTCAGAAAGACAAACATGGTATGTACTCACTCATAAGTGGATACCAGATGTAAAGCAAAGGATAACCAGACTGCAACTCACAACTCCAGGGAGGCTACCTAGTAAAGAGGACCCTAGGAAAGACACAGGGATCACCCAGCAATGGAGAAATGGATGAGATCTACATGAGCAAACTGGGGGCAAGGGAGGTAATGGAGGGCAAGGGTCTGGGGAAAGAGAGCTTAGGGGAGCAGGAGGTCCCAGCTGGATCAGAAACAGAGAGGGAGAACAAGGAAAGAGAGACCATGATAAACGAAGACCCCATGGGAATAGGAAGAAGCAAAGTGCTAGAGAGGTCCACAGAAATCCACAAAGATACCTCCACAATAGACTACTGGCAATGGTCGAGAGAGTGCCTGAGCTGACCTACTCTGGTGATCGGATGGCCGAACACCCTAACTGTCTTGATAGAACTCTCATCCAGTGACTGATGGAAGCAGATGCAGAGATCCATGGCCAAACCCCAGGTGGCCCTCCAGGAGTCAAATCAGTGAGAGAGAGGAGGGATTATATGAGTAAGAGATATAGAGACCATGATTGGAAAAAGCACAGGGACAAATAGCCAAACTAGTGGAAATGCATGAACTGTGAACCAACAGCTGAGGAGCCCCCATGGAACTGAACCAGGCCCTCTGGATAAGTGAGACAGTTGATTAACTTGAACTGTTTAGGAGGCCCCCAGGCAATGGGACCAGGACCTGTCCTTGGTTCATGAGCTGGCTTTTTGGAATCTAGGGCCTATGCTGAGACACTTTGCTCAGTCTTGGGGTAGGGAGGGGGGGACTGGACCTGCCTTGGCTAAGTCTACCAGGTTGGGCTGACTCCCCAGGGGAGACCTTGCCTTGGAGGAGGTGGGAATGGGGGGTGAATTGCAGGGGAAGGCTGGGGGTGGGAGGAGGGAGGACAGGGGAATCCTTGGCTGATATGTAAAATTAAATTAATTATAAAATTAAAATATTTATAAATAAATAAATAAATGGTAAGCCCTGGGAGAATTCATATGAAATGAAATGAAAAACAGGAGTAGTGATCACAGTGTGGGTACAGTGGGCACTGGACATCCTGCTCAGTGGTTAAGAGAGACTGAGGTGTGGCCTGCGGGAGTCTTGGGCACCAGGAGATGTCAACTTAGCACACTGGTGACACATTAGCCTGCTGAGGGCTGTGATTGGGGTATGTGTGCATGAG
>CABHPQ010150177.1:4134-15481 GCA_902168405.1 Peromyscus aztecus
GGGGTTCTGTAAGAAAGCAGGTTGAGCCAGGCAGTGGTGGCCCATGCCTTTAATCCCAGCACTCAAGAGGCAGAGGCAGGTGGATTTCTGTGAGTTCGAGGCCAGCCTGGTCTACAGAGCAAGTTCCAGGACAGCCAGACTACACACACACACACACACACACACACACACACACACACACACACACACACACACCCCAAAGTGGGAAAACAAAGCAAGAAAACCCGAGGAAGCAAGCCAGTGAGCAGCTCCCCTCCGTGGCCTCTGCATCGGCTCCTGCCTCCAGATTCCTGCCCTGTTTGAGTTCTTGTCTTGACTTCCCTCAGCGATGAACAGCAATGCTGAACTGTAAGCCAAATAAACCCTTTCCTCCTCAACTTGCTTTTGGTCATGGTGTTTCACCACAGCAATAGTAACCCTAACCAGGACAGCCAGAGTCTTATTATCTTACTATGCAGCCCTGGCTGACCTATAACTTGCTATGTAGACCAGACTGGCCTTGAACTCACAGAGATCTGCTTGCTTCTGCCTCCTGAGTGCTGGGGTCAAAGGTGGACCCGACCAGTGTGCCATCACATTCCCATCGCTTGCACAAAGCAGGCTGTTGGCAATTGTTTGCCGAGAGTAAGAGTGACTTATGACCAAGCTCTCTCACAAGATGAGTAAGAGGGGAAGAGGAGGGAGCTTGTCACTCTGCCCAGGGGACAGAGGTGCTTCATAGAGGAGGGGACATTGGAGTTTCACTGTGAAGGGTCTTTGGGAAGAGGAAGGAAAGGCAGATAGGGAAGGGAACCTTCGTGGGCAAGACCAGGGGCAGGAGGTTTGACACAGGAGGATGAAGCACCCTCAGGTTCCGTCTTACATAGGCAGGTGGCTCACAAATTCGCGAAGCTTTCTGGGTATCCATTCGAGACAAAGTTGTCCGTCAAACGGAGCTTTGGCTGGCCAGGCTGGTGAAACAGCGCCACCCACTGGTGGAGCCTGTGCCTGTTACTGAGGTCCGCTAGGAGCTTTACAGAGTTCTGGAAGTCTGAGTGCCACCAGCCCGCAGCGTGGCCTGGAGACTAGGAACCAGTGGGGAGCTGTGTTAGAGGGACAAGCTCTCCCCCTGCAGTCCAGGGCCCTGAAAGCAGAAGCCTAGGGCAGCTTCTGGGAGGAAAAGTGTTCCCTGGCACAGGATAGCCTGAATAGGATAACTGGCTCCTGGAACGATTCCTCCGGCTCAGTTCACCGTGCCACGGACTGGTCACATCGCTGCTGTGAACGTTTCTTAACATCTTCCTGCCTCGGTTTCCACATGTACAAGCTTGGAACGAGAATGGTCTCTACCTCTTGCCTTGTTCTGCAGGAGCGTATATAAGCCGCCTGCCACAGCATTCCCCTGGCTGTTATTGAATCTCGATTTGCTGTATTAGGGCCAGTGATAGGGCTCAGCGGGTAAAGGTGCTTGCTGCCAAGCTTAAGGACCCGAGTTTGGTTCTCGGAACCCACACAGTGGAAGGAGAAAGCCAGCTCCTGAAAGTTGTCCTGTGATCACTCCATGTGTGCTGTGGCATGTGCACAGCCCTCTCCACACAATAATAATAATAATAATAATAATAATAATAATAAAGTATTTTTAAATGTTCTGTATCGTGATAATAATTATTTTTGTGTGCATATGCAAATGCACTTGGATGTTGTCCACTTTAAAAAAACAATAAGATTTTTAAAACTGTTTTTTAATGAAGTGTATGGTGTGTGTCTGAGTATGGGTATGTGCATATGAGTGCGGGTGCCCGTGGAGGCGTTGGATCCCCAGAGCTGGAGTTACAGGCAGTTGTGAGCTGCCCAATGTGAGTGCTTGGAATCAAACTCGGGTCTTCTGAAAGAGCAGTACATATTTTTAACCACTGAGGCATCTCTCCAGCCCCTCACAACAATTTAAAAAGATTTACTTATTTTATGTTGTGTGTATGAGTGTTTTGCTTGCATGTGTATATATGTACCATGTGTATGCTGCCTCAGAGTTCAGAAGAGGGGGTCTGATGCCCTGGACCTGCAGTTATGGTTGTGAGCCGGGTGCTGGGAACTGAACCTGGGTCCTCTGTAAGAGCAACAAGTGCTCTTAACCACTGAGGTATCTCTCCAGCCCTCTGGCTGCCTATTTTGAGACAGGGTCTCTCACTGGCTTGGAACTCACAAGTAGGCTAGACTGGCTGGCCAGTGAACCTCGGGGTCCTCCTATCTCTGCCTCCACTATTCAGGGATTACAAATGCATGCCACCACACCTGGCATTTTCACGTGAGTGCTGGGGATTTGAACTCAGGTCCTCATGCTTGAACGGTGAGCACATTACCTGCTAAGCCATGTCTCCAGCCCTGTACTAGGATTCTGACCAGCATCATCACTTAAGATGTGGGCTGGAGTACCTCTGAGGGGCTCAGAGGCTGGGAGAGGGAGGGGCAGCGTGTGACACTGTGTGGAGGGGGCTGTCCCACCCCAAGAAAGGCAGGGGCTTGTAGCAGAACCCTGGAGTGCTTTTGAAACATGGCTTGGAGGGGACGTTCAAGAATTCCCACAAGCAGAGCTCTATTTCTAAAATCCAATTTTAGAAACGGCTGTGATTTGTGTGTTTTCCTGTCAACAGGGGAGCTCCAGATGCTGCTACCAATTAATTAGTCATTTCTCCACTTGCCAACTGAGTCACCCCCATGGCAGTGGATTTAAATGTTTGTGAAGTCATGTAGTCTTCTGTGAAAGCGGGATCGGTGCAGACATGTTTGGGTAGAGAGTTGAAGCTGCTACACACACGAAAGCTGGGCTTGTGATCTTTGACCGTACAGGTGTTTTTTTGTTTTTGTGGGTTTTTTTTCTTTTGAGGTGGGGGTCCCACTATAAACAGCCTAGGCTGGCCTCAGACGTGAGATCCCCCAACCTCAGCCTCCCTAGGTGCTGGGATCACAGGTGTGCACCATAACATTGGGCTTGATTTCATTTTTTAACGTTTCTCTGTGTGTGCGTGTTCTCCAGTGTGCATGCACGTGCATGCATGCACACACAGGGCGCACATAGCGGCGGAGACTGGGAGCTGGTTCTCTCCTCCAATATGAGTCTAGGGGATTAAATTCAGGTCATCAGCCTTGGCAGAAAATGCCTGTTTGCCCATCATACCTTTACACCAGCCCCTCAACCTTGCTTTTCGAGACTCAGTCTGGAGCTCACCGATATGGGTAGACTGGTTTGGCCAGCAAGCCTCAGGAATTCTGCCTCCACCGAGTGCTGGGATCATGAGCACACATCACCACACCTGGCTTTTTAATGCGAGTTCTGCAGATCAAACTTAACGGCTTTGTATGTGCAAGGCAAGCACTTTCCCGACCAAGCTGTCCCCTCAAGCCCCACTTGTAACCTTCCTGACGTGTCTAGGAGTTTGAACTGAGGAAGAATTCTGCTGTGGCTGCCCGAGTTTTAACTGAAATGCGTTTGCTGAGGGTGGCACCTGCTCCTACCACAGTACAACCCCAATATTACTTAAGAATGTTGCCGGGCGGTGATGGCACACGTCTTTAATCCCAGCACTCGGGAGGCAGAGCCAGGCGGATCTCTGTGAGTTCGAGGCCAGCCTGGGCTACAGAGCGAGGTCCAGGAAAGGCGAAAAGATACAAAAAAACCCCGTCAAAAAAAAAAAAAAAAAAAAAAAAAAAAAAGAAGAAGAAGAAGAATGTAAGACACTTCCCCACAACAGGTGGATGCGTTTGGAGAGCTAGAGAAAGGAAGGGATGAGCGGGTTCCGTGGTACACGCCTGGGTGAGTGTCTTAGTCGGGGTTTCTGTTGCTGCAACAAAATACCATGGCCAAAAGGCAAGTCGGAGAGGAAAGGGTTAATTTGACTTACACTTCCACATCACTGTCCATCATTGGAGGAAGGAACAGGAACTCAAGTAGGACAGGAACCTGGAGGCAGGAGCTGATGCAGAGGCCATGGAGGGGTGCTGCTTGCTGGTTTGCTTCCCATGGCTTGTTCAGCCTGCTTTTTTTGTTTGTTTGTTTGTTTGTTTTTGGTTTTTCGAGACAGGGTTTCTCTGTGTTGCTTTGCGCCTTTCCTGGACCTCGCTCTGTAGACCAGGCTGGCCTCGAACTCACAAAGATCCGCCTGCCTCTGCCTCCCGAGTTCAGCCTGCTTTTTATAGAACCCAGGACCACCAGCCCAGGGATGGCACCATCCACCATAGGCTGGGCCCTCCCCCATTGATCACTGAATGAGAAAATGCCTTACAGCTGGATCTCATTGAGTCATTTCCTCAACTGAGGCTCCTTCCTCTGATGACTCTAGCTTGTGTCAAGCTGACACACAGAACCAGCCAGTACAGTGAGCAGTCCAGATACTCAGGGGCAGGGGCCAGAAGACTGCATGTTCAAGGCCAGCCTAGGCAACTTAGTAAGACCCTGTCTTAAAGAGAGGGCTGAGGGTGTTTGGTGGGAGAATGCCTGCCTAGAATCCCCAGTGAGGGGCTGGGGTGTGGCTCAGTGGTAGAACACCTGCCTAGAATCCCCCAGTGAGGGGTTGGGGGCGGGTCATATCTCAAGGTATTAGAGCCCCTGCCAAGCATCCTCTAATGAGGGGGTAAGAGAAAGCAGAGTAGTCTGGAAGAGTCTCTGATCCCTGCCTGGGTTTGCAGGGCTGGCGATTTGTCTGGAACCACAGAGCCAGTGAGCACAAAGCTGAGGTGACAGGTCCACTGTGCTGGTGGCTTCCTGAACTCGAAGCAGGCGCAGTACCTCCCGCAGGCAGTCTGGGGTGGGTGGGCAGGAGTGCACGCCCCACCGACCTCGTCCTTGTGTCAGTTACAGGACTCTCATCAGACCGACCTACCGGGTCTCCTACCGCACCGTGACCGCGCTGGAGTGGAGGTGTTGCCCGGGATTTACTGGGAGCAACTGCGATGAGGGTAAGTATGGGATGGGACCCTAGTCATCTAGGCTGTAGGGCTGTGGGTGTTTCTGTCCTCACCCCTAAGTGCCTTGGGCCGGCTGGTCCCCTTTCTATGAACTTTGAGAATGCAGGTCTTTATTTTCCTGACAACCCCTGAGCCCAGTGCTCTGGGTGAAGAGGTCCATGCTTGTGGGTCCTGACTTGGGTTCCTATTTACCTTGGTTGGATGGGGAATGGGGGGAGCCTCATGAGCGGTAGCCCATTTCTTCTCATTCTGGCTCCAACACATTCAGACCTGGGGCAGGTACTACTAGCTATTTGTGGCCAAACAAATACAGATTAAGTTTAACTGGGGTACAATCAGGCAGATGCCAGGGTGCCAAGTGGTGCCTGGCTTCCCTCAGTGTCAGAGCAAGGATGGATAGACGGGCCAGGCTCAGTCATTCCTTCCCAAAGCCCCGGGACCCCGGCACAGCCTGGCTTTGGTGCCCATGGGTATAATGACTCTTTCTCTATACCACCAGCTCCCAAATAATGACACAGAGACTTATTGTTAATTATGAAAGCTCGGCCTTAGCTTAGGCTTGTCCCACTAGCTCTTATAACTGAAATTAGCCCATTTATTTTAATCTATGTTCTGTCACGTGAATTGTTACCTCACCTCTCCATACTGCTCATCCTGCTTCTTCTGGCTGGCTGGCAACCCTGCTTCCTTCTTCCCAGAGTTCTCTCTCTGCCCCAAAGTCCCTCCTATCTTCTCCTGCCTAGCTATTGGCCATTCAGCTTTTTATTACACCAATCACAGCAACACATTTTTACACAGTGTACAACTATCCCACAACATATGGGGCTAGAAATATATTATATAGATAATATACACAAAAAGAATGTACATATTATATATTTGTAGCTAAAGTTTTCCTGCCTGACCCACGGTCAGGATAAATCTCTTTCACCTGCCAGTCCCACAGCTGCTCAGACCCAACCAAGTAAACACAGAGACTTATATTGCTTACAAACTGTATGGCCGTGGCAGGCTTCTTGCTAACTGTCCTTATATCTTATATCAATCCATTTCTATAAATCTATACCTTGCCACATGGCTCGTGGCTTACCGGCATCTTTACAAGCTGCTTGTCCTGGTGGCGGCTGGCAGAGACTCCCTCTGCCTTCCTGTTCTTTTTATTCTCTCTGTTAGTCCCGCCTATACTTCCTGCCTAGCCACTGGCCAATCAGTGTTTTATTAGCAACACATTTGCCATACAGAACATCCCACAGCATATATTATCTATAATAAATACTACATATAATTATATCTATCATATACATGAAAGAATATGTACATACATATGTAGGTACACAAGGCCTTGTGCGTATGTGAAGGTCAGAGGTCGACACTGGAGCCATCTAGCTCATTATTTTGAGACAAGGTTTCTCACTGGGACCTGGAGCTCACTGATTAAGGTATGCTGGTTGGTTGGGCAGTTGAGTCAGAGGAATCCCCCTGTCTCCAGCTCCCCAGTGTGGAGATTACCAGTGCAACCAGCACACCCAGCTTAGTGGCATTCAGGTCAAGGCTATACTGTGCCCCTCAAATGCATTTTTGATAATATATGATGACTATATTTGGGCACTGCCCTATTTATGCTCAGTGTTGAGGTGCAGAAACACCCAGAATGACGTCTTTCAAAGTAGCCTCGAGTCTCCTTTTGGCAAAAAATCCAAACAGAACCAAGAAGTGGTAATAACACAAAACTCGAGACCTTTTTTGTGCTTATGGACCAATCATTCATGAATGTCAAGGACGTGCCGTCTTGTGGGCAGACGGCCTTCTATAATACCATTTTTAGTGGTTATGGGATATGGGAACACACATCATTTGTAACTAAACTCCTATTATAAGATATTTGAGTTGTATCCAGTTTTTGCGTAGCATTCCTGTAAACATCTTCTTTCATAAATGAGGTAAATTCCCCATATACTTAAAAGCACAAATGTTTATTTAGCTATTTGTCACACTCTCTCTGCATGTATGCATGCATATGTATGTGGGGTGCATTGCCTGTGTTATGAGTGTGGAGGTCTAAAGAGGGCCCTGGACATCCTCTACCACATTCCCTCTTTTTTTTTTTTTTCTGGAGCTGAGGACTGAACCCAGGGCCTTGTGCTTGCTAGGCAAGTGCTCTACCACTGAGCTAAAGCCCCAGCCCGCCTCTACCACTCTCTGCCTGCTCCTTAAAACTTCTCTTTTTTCAGATTTCATTTTATGTGCATGGGTATTTTGCTTGAATGTATGTCTGTATATCGTGTGCATACTCAGTGCCCACAGAGGCCAGAAAAGGGCATCAGATCCTCTGGAACTGGAGGTCTGGAACTGGTTTGTGAGTGGACATGTGGGTGCTAGGAATTGAACTTGGGTCTTCTGCAAGAGCAGTCAGTGCTCTTACCTGCTGAGCCACTTTTCCAGTCCAGCCCTCTCCACCTGCTTTTTTGAGGCAGGGTCTCTCCCTGAATCTGAAGTTCATCTCATGTGTTCTTGGTTTGACCAGAAGCCTACAAGCCCCAGCCATCTTTCCATCTCGCACCTTTATGTATTTATTTGTTTGCTGGTTTGGGGATCCAAGGAGTTTCATCAAGGTTGCTTACAAGAGCGTGGCAGGGGACATTTACAGGAGCATGGACAACTCACCAGAGGCTACAACACTGTAGAAAATGTGTCTCCTTCATCCAGCAACCACTCACTGCCTATAGGTCTTTAGGGAGGGGTGAGCCTCCTGAGTGCGCCCCCCCCCCCCGACTCTAGGATGGGGTCTGAGTAGGTCTCTTCAGGCAATCACACCTGACTGCTGCCGAGAGTCCAAGAGTCCAGATGCCGCAACACGCCCACAAGACAGACTTCTGCAAGACCCCCACTTCCCTCCAGCTTTTCCTTCCTTTCTGTTCCCTCCTCCAGGGTGTTTCCTGAGCCTTTGAGGGGGTGACCCAGTTCTAAATGGAAACAATATTAGCCTTGTTCTGGAGTCCGCCTAGATGCCCACCAGCAGATGAGTGGAGAAGATGTGCATGTATACACAGGGAGTTTTATTGAGCCACAAAGATGAATGAAATCGTGTCATTTTTCAGGAAACAAATGGGAGGGTATGGGGGGGCAGAACTTCATGTTGAGCAAAACCAGCCAGGCTCTGAGAGACAACTGGTTCATGCTTCCTCTCACACCCTCTCAGAATCTAGATGACACAGCATGTGTGTGGAAGCCAGAGGTTGATGTTGGGGGTCTTTCCCAAGTTCTCTCCACCTTATGTTCTGAGCCAGGGTCTGTCATTGAACCTGGAGCTCACTGATTCTGTTAGAGTAACTGCCCAGTGAGCCTCAGCGATCCCCGTCTCGGCCTCCCCAGCGACCCCTGTCTCGGCCTCTCTGGCGATGGGATTTCAGGCACGTTGCTGTATACAGCTTTTACATGGGTTCTGGAGATCCGACGTGGGTCCTCAGACATACACAGCAAGCAGTTTACAGACTGAGCCATATCCCCGGCCCTAGAAGACGTTTTTTAAAGGTTCTGACTCATGCTGGACCTGGATGTTGATATCTGCCAACGCCAAGTGCAGGAGGCAGCATTGAACATGAATATGGCTCCAGTCTTTCTCATCTGGTCTGATTTAAGAGTGGTTCCGTGGGGACAGGAGAGACGGCTCAGTGGTTAAGAGGTCCTGAGTTCAATTCCCAGCAACCCCATGGTGGCTCACAACCATCCGTAATGAGATCTGGCGCCCTCTTCTGGCCTGCAGGCAAACATGCAGAGAGAACACTGTATACATAATAAATAAATAAATATTAAAAAAAATAAATAAAAAGGAGTGGTTCCATAGGGCTGGAGAGACGGCCCTGCAGTTAAGGGCTATTGCCGTTCTTGCAGAGGACTGGAGTTAGCATCCATATTGGATGGCTCTCAACTACCTATATATAACCCCTGCTTCAGGACATCTGATGCCTTCTGGCCTCTTTGAGTACTCACACAACACATGCACACCCCCTACACACACACACACACACACACACACACACACACACACACACACATGCGTGTATACGTAAATATACATATCTTTAAAATATATGTATATTTACAATAATATGTACACACACACATACACACACACACACACACACACACACACACATAATAAATCCCACGTCCTACAGACAGGTGCCCTCCAGTTAGTCATGTCCATGTTCCTCACCTTGAATGTGATACAGTTCAGGAAGATCTTTCAGCCAGGTGCTCCATATTGCCCTCGTAGGGTTGTGGAAACAAGTTTGAAGCAGAAATCAAGTCAGCCGAGTCATCAAGCTAATGAGTGTCCAATACAGAGATGGAACCCAACATTTTTTTTTGCTGTCCAGAATTTTGAAGGCCCAAGGAAATTTCACCCAAAGTCACCCTAGCCGAAGCCTGGCCGGGTCTGTCCCCAGTCTCCACAGTGGCACTGCTCCTAGCCACTCAGAAGCCAGATCGATCTCATTTAGGGTGCTTGTTGTGGTTGGAATATAAAACGTCCCCCCATGGGCTCACATGTTTTAACACATGGTTCCCAGCTGGTGGCGCTGTGTTTGAAGATTGTGAGACCTTTAGGAGGTAGAGACTTGATGGAGGAAGTCACAGGGCTGGGGGTCAGGATGGGGTGGGTGGGTGGGGTGGGCTTGGAGGTTTGTTGTGAAATTTTTCTCCCTAATGGGGAGACTAAGCAGTGTCTCCCCTACCCCATAAGGTCCCAACAACAAAGCAAGATTCCATCCCACCAAGGTTCATCCTGGGGAACCAATGAGTTTGTTGGGTTTACTTACAGATCATGGATGAAAGAGAGGTCAGAGGTTAGAGCATGGGTGACCCTAAATCACCCTCACTGGAAGGTCTGTGCCCAGCATGGATGGTGGTTCCCCAGCCTATGTACCCCAGCCCCTTCCCTGAGACCCCCATGGCTACAGGAAATTAAGGCAGAATTGGAAACAAATGTCTGCGGGAAGTGGCTGGATACTCAGACGAAGGTCCAATGGCCCTCCCCACCACATTGTTCTTTGCATGACGTCAGCAGTCAACAGGCTGTGATGACCTTTTGCAAGCAAGCACAACTGGTCATGTGAAGAAGGTGGTTGTCTGGCTCAGAGATAGTGCCATGCAACTAGTTTTCTGCCCACTTCCTGTCTGCTCTCTGCTTCCTGTTCCTCTAAGATGTGAGGAGGCGGGGATTCCCAGCTGCATATTCCTACCACCACCACTACCACCACGGAGTTTCTTGCTATCACGCCTTCCTCCTCTCCAGATGGACTGTACCTCTTGAAACCCTGAGCCAGAATAGACCCCTCCTGTCATAAAGAGCTCCCAGTCAGGTATTTGGTCCCCGCAACCAGAAAAGTAACTAAGAGAGTGTTGGACGGATTTTGACAAGGGACTCAACCAGCAGGAGGCAAATTTAACTTAAGTGCGTAATTGTTCTCTTTTTCCTTTCTTTGTTTCCAGCTGGAAATAAATTTAGGACGGGCAAGAAATGAATCCCCAGGGTCCCTTTAGGGGCAAGGAAAGCCTGGGGCCGAGGGGTTTAGCTAGCGCATTCAAGCATGGAGCCGATTGATTTGAGTCCAGAGGAGGCTGCCCTTTCACCCCGATCATACACTCTGTGTATGAGCCTGTTTATATTTTGAATGGCAGAGGGTTCAAAGCCAGAAGGAATTCTCCTGGGAGGGGCTGAGGCCACCCCTGGCCAATCTGCAGAGCTCAGAACTTTAGGGATTCCCAGTGAATCCGAGGAGGTCTTTACGCCTTGTCTTCCAGTCTTTAATGGCTGCCGTTAAAGCAGGGCTTGAGCAAGTGTGGCCGTTTATTAAAATGTATGGCGGACTTAGGGGCCTCCAGGTCCTGTGTTGGATGCACGTGTCACCATGATGAAGGGGAAAGCTTGGGGTGCTCCCAGATGCAGGGTTGCAAGATGTACCTGGAAAACTGAGTGGGAGGTTCAGTGCTGGGAATGAACGTAACTGAATGTATGTTTGAAATGCTGCGGAAGCCACAAGGGGTGGAAATTGGTGGGTGGGGCTTCTTGAAACTCCAGGCTTGGCCCTCTGACTTCCACTTATTTTCACAGGACCCTATTTGCCATACTTTTTTTTTTTTTTAAATCCATTTCCCTTTCCCTCTAGTTCCTTCCCATTAGTGCTTTTTACTATCAAGAGAAGAATCTTCAGAGCTGGAGGTGTGGCTCAGTGGTAGAGCACCTGCCTAGAATCCCCCAGTGAGGGGCTGGGGTGTGACTCAGTGGTAGAGCACCTGCCTAGAATCCCCCAGTGAGGGGCTGGGGTGTGGCTCAGTGGTAGAGCATCTGCCTAGAGTCCCCCAGTGAGGGGCTGGGGTGTGACTCAGTGGTAGAGCATCTGCC